>JAASAO010001836.1:0-50887 GCA_017311375.1 Mytilus coruscus | reverse complement strand
TATAGTCTGTTCGAGCTTCGACTTATGACAGACAATACCAATCGACGTCCAATCTAATGAAACGTTCTCAAATCAAGGTCTAATATTTTTACCCTCTAATCGACGTCAAATGTTGCGTCATATATTACCAAAACGAAATCCGAACGATCGGAGTCTTCAATAATCGATGTCAAATATGACTAGATCATTTATTTCAAGTTTGATCCTATTTTTTTTCTCTCTGTAGTGTCCGTTTTATTTCATATAATACTGCCTATAAATAACCTATTAGTTAACAAAGATAACCGAAAGATATTTATAGAGGGCAACAAAAATTCTTCAACAATAGACAGTTGTTTATACACTATATCCAGCTCTAACTTGAAAATCATGAATGAAGAAGAAGGACCAATTTTCCCAAAAGTCTCCGATAAATATTCTGATATGACCTATGACCTATGATAACTACTGACGAGGTTCTTAACAAGAGACATGGACATAGTTTAGTTAGAAAAATCAACTGAAATCCCAAGACTATATTACAATTATGAAGGGGGACTTCAAGTCTTTTATAGTAGGAATGAGCAGCTGAGACACCTACTAGTACCCAATCCTTTTCGTATATCTTAAATAACACACAAAGTTAATTTTACGGCAAAAGAACAAAATAAAATACTAGTATGTCACTTGAAATTGCTATTATTACCTTGATGATAAATTTACCATTCAAAATTTGATAAGGTTAGTTAAATAAATTTGAATAATATTTGTAACTAAAAATTTGTTTTGAAGTCGTGAAGTCTTTGCCAGAACTGGACGTCGATTTGAGAACCGGAAGAAGACTTCGATATATAATCGGCCGTTTGATTTGGAATCTTACGCTATTATGACATCCGCTGTGAGACCGGACGTCGATCTGAGTCCTACATATATACCAGGTTAATATAATTTGGTCACTTTAATGTTTTGATGGCAAATTTCGATCGTTATAAACCCTTCAAGCAAGCTAATAAACAAATGTTATGCAATTTTTATTGAGTTTTATGTAGGTGTGATCGGGACTTAAGTTTCCCAAACATAAAGAAACAATAGAATCATTATTTTACATTGATTTGAAAAAGAAGAAAGACAGATTATAAAATGGATGTACTCCAAAGAAAGATAAATTATTGACCAGATTATAAAATGGATGTACTCCAAAGAAAGATAAACTATTGGCCACATAATACAGAATGGCATAGAACTAGACCAATCATTAAGCCCGCGTGAGCGATGGTCATAAATCTGAAATTCTACTTCTTATATGTTATTTTTCTTAATCACCGATATTGAAATTAAAGGAAAAAGTCGCCTCTCCTTGTTCTAAATCTTTCACGACCTCTAGATGTCTTTCACAACGAGGAAAGCCTATATTTGTTCTTGATCTATCAGAAATGTCAAACAAAAGGTTAATTGTAATGTTATGATTACAAATATTATAATAATACAATAATTTGACATCCTGTTTCATGTAAAGATCATTATTCTGCCATTTTGACTAAGAAATGGTAACTTAGTTAGTTTCTCTTTTGGAAAAATGTTTAGTTAATTAATTTCGTACACGAGGCAGATAACTCTCAGTGAAAAAAATGTTTAACAATGAAATATCATTCATACAACCAGAAATCTCACTTTACCCACAAAAAAATTTGATTGAAATTTGATCTTTTCAATTTTTTCCCCAATTTTGACAGAGGCAACATGTAACACAGAACAAAATCTGCTGTACACGATTGCAACATTCATTGTAATGCCATGGCAAACGGAAACACAGACAAAAATCTTCTGTACACGATTGCAACATTCATTATATTGCCATGGCAAACGGAAACACTGACAGAAATCTGCTGTACACGATTGCAACATTCATTGTATTGCCATGGCAAACAGAAACACAGACAAAAATCTGCTGTACGCGATTGCAACATTCATTGTATTGCCATGGCAAACGGAAACACAGACAGAAATCTGCTGTACACGATTGCAGCGTTCATTGTATTGCCATGGCAAACGGAAACACAGACAAAAATCTTTTGTACACGATTGCAACATTCATTGTATTGCCATGGCAAACGGAAACACAGACAGAAATCTGCTGTACACGATTGCAACATTCATTGTATTGCCATGGCAAACGGAAACACAGACAGAAATCTGCTGTACACGATTGCAACATTCATTGTATTGCCATGGCAAACAGAAACACAGACAGAAATCTTCTGTTCACGATTGCGACATTCATTGTATTGCCATGGCAAACGACAACACAGACAAAAATCTTCTGTACACGATTGCAACATTCATTGTATTGCCATGGCAAACGGAATCACAGACAAAAATCTTCTGTACACGATTGCAACATTCATTGTATTGCCATAGCAAACGAGAACACTGACAAAAATCTTCTTTACACGAAAGCAAAAATAAATTTTGAATCGGGAACACAGCTTCTATTGTATTTGTCGTAATGATCGATAATCATAGCCGGTATTAGTTTTTAATACTCAGTGTTACGCCAGAAAATCGCCTTTTTAATTGTAGCCAACAAAAGACATCAAATCAATAATAAAATTTAACAAGATTTATTATACACAAGTTTACAAGAAGTATTACACAGAAAGAAATGTCAACTAAACTGTCAAAATATATGTCCAATCTTTTATCTTTTCTTTATCCGGAAATCTTCTCGGAATCCACAGAATATCATATCCAATAGGTCACAATCTAGTATGATGTAGTTTGTAAATAAAAGTGTCAATCCAACCATGCCAACTGCTGAGAATGTTGATGTCTATCGATGTCTAAGTCTATCTCTATATATGTCTAACTTTAGGGTCTGCATTTAAATACTTGTAACGGAAAGTTCTAGATAATTGTAGATGTTTAAATTACGCATCTTTTGTTATGATCATTCTGGAAACGTTATGTAAGTGAAATAGAAAGTTCTAATCATTCCATGAGTATCAATGATTGTTCCAGTGATTTCTAAACTGCATAGTTGTAACACAATGTGTATTATTTTGTACACAATGTATATAATAGGCCACACAAAACAAATTAGGCCAACTAAATAAGTATGATAGTTACAATATCATAATATCAGCATATAATATGATAATATAAGAAGTCGTACGCCCCATGCATTTGGATAAACTATAGGGTCCTTCATTTCTTTATTTTTTTCATTTTAATCCATTTTTCTCTATACTCTATTTATTTTTCCCATTATTCTCTATTCTTTATAATTTAGCACCCCATTATTCTCTATTCTTTATTTTATTTCCTATTTTTCTCTATTCCCTTTTTTGTTTGCCCTTTATTCTGCAATTTCTGCCCACTATTCTCTATTCTATAAATCTCATCCAGACCCTCAACTATGTTATTTCTATTGGGAACATACGAAACAGATGTTGCAGACTATTGTTATGTCTTAAGAAAAAAACAATCTTTCGGCCAAAAACCTTATAACAAAAAAAAAAAAACAAAAACAAAAACAAAAACAAACAAAAAACAAAAAACAAAAAACAAAAATCAAAGAAAAAACAAACCTGGATCCCAGTCCGTTTATCTAGCCCACTTTAAGTGAGAGTAATAGGGGACCAGGAGGATTATTTCCTGGATCGTAGTCCGTTTATCTAGCCCACTTTAAGTGAGAGTAATAGGGACCAGGAGGATTATTTTGCGATCTGGATATTCAATTTTTTTTCCAGCTTTGTAAACAACTGGTTCCTGCATTTAGAAGTGCATTTTCTTCAAAATGTCTTTGGCAAGATAAATTGTTTTTAATTTTTTAACAGACCAGGATATTCATCTCACTAGTAAATCAAATGATTATCCTTTAACAACCTGAAATTTGATAAATATCGTTGATTGTCTTTAAGAGAAATTTCATCTCCTGAATCTAAAAGTTCCACGTGCTTTACAATTAACTTATAAATCATTCGATACAAACGAATTCCACCATAATGTCAAGTAAAACGTTCACAATAGTGTATTTTTCGGATATTATAAAAAAATACCATAATTTGATATCATGCCAATATTTATCTCATTTTAAACTTATCATTTTGTAATTTCCACAAAAAATGAATAAATTAGAAAGTTTCTATGTTGAATACTTGTTAAAATAACATGATTTCATAATCCTTAAAGGTAGATAACTCTCTGAACAAAAAATGTTAACAATGGATTTATTTTGTTCACGTGCAACTCATTTTCCCCATCAAAAGAATGTTTTATACTTGAAAATGTAACATTGGTTACGAACTATTGTATTTATATATGAGGACCCTTTATGTCTGTCCATTTTTTATATCGCAATTGATCTGATCTAGTTTCTTATACTCGGAAAAAAAGGAGTTGGGGGTATTTGATTATCACAATATAATACCACCATGAAATACTTCAAAATCTTTAATTAAGAATTGAATTCTTCTTTAGACTTGAAATGTGATTACGATCAAAGCGTTTACAGTCGCACAAAATTTCATTAAGAAGCATTCGATTCTTATAATTACGTTAATACACTATTTAAAATTTTCGTGTGTTTTCCTATGCATTGTAGTTACGATGTCATTGGAAGCACATGCACATGCAGTCATAAATATTAAATTTTAATGAGAAATGCAATTTGATATTGCAATGCCTCGCAAATACTTTAAGCCGATCAAAAATACGGATTCTTATGAAACATACATGTAAAGAAATTAATTTTCAATGGTTGCAGAACCTTTAATTTGGTTTCTGTTTTAAGAGATCGAAAGGCGAGTGATGAGGCTGTTTTAAAAGATCGTGGGGCGAGTACTGAAGCTGTTTTAAACGATCGTGGGACGATTGCTGAGACTGTTTTGAACGATCATGAAGCGAGTGCTGATATTGTTTTGAACGATCGTGGGGCGAGTGATGAGGATGTTTTGATAGATAGTGGGGCGAGTGATGAGGCTGTTTTGAACGATCGTGGGGCGAGTGATGAGGCTGTTTTGAACGATCATGGGGCGAGTGTTGAGGCTGTTTTGACAATCGTGGGGCGAGTGCTGAGGCTTTTTTTTCTAAAAAATAATCATACTACAGGGGGACCTGATTGGAATACATATTCCTAATCAACACGTGCCTGTGACACTCAGTTTAAAGTTACAAGTCTTTTGTAAGCAATGACATTATTGAAATTGAACAAATGCGTTCGTTTTGCTGCTAATTTATTTATGAAACCTGGAAACAGGAAAAATCTTTTCTCCTAATGTATACAGATTAACTGATAAATCCTATATATCTGCACGTAATATGTGCATAAATGTAAGGAAATAGATATTCTCACCTAGAATATTTATGAAAGAATACAGGTGAGAAAATTCAACTTTACAACAATTATATAACTTGACTATTTTAAACTTTTCTTCCTTCCATGAGAACAAGTACATTTATATAATACTAATTTCCTTCAATAAATTAACAGCTTATATTTTTCCTTTTAAAATTATTTATCAAAAACACATTTTCTTATAATTTCGTAAAGGGAGACAACTCCCTTGTTGAGATTTTGTTTTCATTTTTTGACACTGTAGGTGTCTGCTTTCGTCATGATCTTTTTCAGTTTTTTTAATAAATAAATTACTTACTAGGACGATGTTTAAAAATACCAGAACAATCTACTTAAAACAAGTGAAAGAATGGTACTGCAATAATTAAGATACTACCCGAACAGCACACTAAATTAATTATAGAGAAAACACAAATGACCGCCCAAGTACAATGACCTATCTTCAATTTGAAGGCGGGGGGCCTCTGTGGCCGAGTGGTCTAAGTAGTTACTACTGTAATCACTAGCCAGTCAACACTGAGGTTGTGAGTTCGAACCCCGCTCGTGCGGGTGCACTCGACTCCAATCTTAATTGACTAGGATTGTCAGTTTTCCTATCGAAGGTCGGTGGTTTTCTCCGGGCACTCCGGCTTCCTCAACCAATAAAAACTGGCCGCCACGAAATAGCCCAAAAGCGGTGCTAAAAGTGACGTTAAAACACCAAAAATCAAAATCAAAATCAATTTGAAGGCTTTAAAATAGTATTCTTTGAGGGTCAAAGAAAACAATGTTTTATAATCAGTCATTTTTCACCTGTACAAAATCATAGGTACATGTATCTAGAAACCGAAATTTTTACCAAATACTTCCTACAGATCCGCAGTATATTGTAAACCGTCTTTGTGATAATGTTAGTTTCTCACAAAAGCCTGAACCGTCTTTGTGATAATGTAAGTTTCTCATAAAAGCGTAAACCGTCTTTGTTATGATGTTAGTTTCTCATTAAAGCGTAAACTGTCAGTTTGTTATAATGTAAGTTTCTCATAAAAGCGTAAAACGTCTTTGTTATGATGTTAGTTTCTCATAAAAGCATAAACCGTCTTTGATATATTGTTAGTTTCAATAAAAGTGTAAACCGTCTTTGTTATAATGTTAGTTTCTTATAAAAGCGGAACTGTCTTTGTTATAATGTTTATAGTTTCTTATAAAAGTGTTTTTGGATGTCATTCAAGCTTCTTATGTCATTTCGTATATATGAGGGTTTTGTATATAAGGGATGGTGATACTATAATAAAATCACAAACTAAACTTCATCTGACATTAAGAGGGAAATATCATCATGTATATTAAGAACAAAATCATCAATATTATCGAATTCATAACAGCGTGGAGGAGGCCAATCCTTGGCGCGGCCAGGTAATTACTGACTGGGTCAGATCATTTAAATTTTTGTCTATAACGCCCACAGAATGTATGTTGTATTTATAATTGACTTTTAAACTTTGTGGTCCTCAACGCCTAAAACTAATAATTCGAAAAAACATTTAATCATGGATTCAAACAATTTACTTAAAAAACAAATCAGTACCCTCTTACATGCACAAAATTATGGACGGTGCCTTATATATCAACTTCGTCCTTTTAAAAAACAAAACGAAAATATGATATATCTTTATAGGGATATTCGTTACTGTAAGACAATCAAATAAGGTTGAGGTTTCCGTTGTTGCACTATCATCGGTTAAAAATGTTCGCTCCACTTGATTTTGGGTTTTTGCCAGATATTCGGAATTCTCTGGTTTAATCTATGTGGTGCCATTAAATAATTTTGCCTGCTAACCCCTACTTTTCTTGTCATAATTTTATTACATATAGTTTAAAAAGCCATATCTGAAAATCTTCTAAAATCCTTGTTATTTTTTCATAGTTTTTGAAAGAAAAAAGGTGCCAATGTTAAATGTATGAAAAATCTAGAGAGAATCATTTCCCGCCAAATTTTCAAAGGCTTATATCTCGAAACAAAGCACACGGACCCTTCATTTTTAAAATTTTTTAGTTCCATTATTCATATTTTATCAATTTATAACAGTCTTTTAAAAAGCTTTTTATTTTAAAACAGAGTAGCGAACATCAACGGACTAAAACCGGAGTAATGTGAACGGTGCCATTAGTGTCATTAGTGGAGAAAGGACAGTCACAGTGACTGATAAACTTCCCAAGCACAGGAGTTTGTCCACTGTTAGCGTACATGTAGGGCTCGTTAAAAAAGCAACATAGATGTACAATAGCATTATCAAGATTATATGGTAAACATGGTCAAAGACTCGCTTCCTAGTGTATTAAATGTTAATTTGTTAACATCCTACAGGGTTCGACTTTAACATTTTTAACAACTTACCCTTCGGACAAGTGACATGATATACTGCCTGTCTGAAAAATAAAATTACTTGTCCAAATTTTGTACTTGCTCAAGAATTTCTAATCCAACATTTATGGACTTAAAATCTTCTCCTCTGAAACTACTGGGCTAAAATTAACCAAGCTTGGCCACAATCATCATTGAGGTTTAATTTACAAAATGTGTTCGATGACCACACCTGACAACCAACATGTTCAACATGGCTTAAAATAGAACATATGGGTGAAATGAAAGTTTTGTCTTTTATCTTGAAACTGCTATAGATAGAGAAAATCTGACGGGGCAGAAATGTTCCGAATGTTGAGATTACCTACTGTCAATCTACATTAAAACTGTCATACGACTTTTTATTGGAGTTATTGCCCTTAAATGACGAATTTTACAAATGTTTTTCTTTTACAATATCATTAAATTTTACAAAGTAATCTCATAACACCAAGAACAAAGACAGAACCATAAAGATAAAACCACATAAAGTAAACAAGGGCTGATCAAGAGTTTCAGGAAAGGGTTGTAATTTTCCTTAATGGTAAAAACAGTTCACGGTGTGGCGAGGCGACATTTTTATGACGATTTAATGCCAAAAAAAAAGATTTTTTTCTTCGATAAAAATAGGGGGAATAAGCACTCTATGCCTCCCAAATCCGCTAATGGTAAAACCGATAGAGATTTAAAAAAGTATATACGGCCTCAAATATGGCCATGGCAAGTAACGAATTAAGCGTCGACGGTATTAGACTTTATTCATTTTGGAATGGAGATTGCTGCTCTCCAGAATTCAAAAGTAAATGGCGATTCTTGATTACACCCACATCTCCTTATTTAACGTAATATACTGTTGTAATAGTACTTTAAAGTAATCTATAATTATAAAACTCTGTTCTACAAAAGGACATCTCTTACAAACACCACAACTGAAGGTTCCTTATGATTCTTTCTCAATTTCTTATCTCTTCTATTTGTAGTTTATGTATATTAAATTGATTCATTAGAAACTTTTCTGTTGTCGTTTTTTGTATTTGTTAGATCAATTGTAAATTTAAATAGGGAAAAGGGAGACTACTCACTCAACGACCACGAACAACTTCCAATCAAAGACCGAAGCTCATGAACTCGTCAATCAAACGCAGAACTTTGGGAAAGTTCGGAGAGCCGACGACCTTTGTTCGAAAGCTGTACCACGATCTGAGCTAGATGTTTACGTTATATACAATGACACCTTTTAAGACAGACTTGCACACTAGCAAACTATCTTAATAACAATTTGACTGGAACTGACCAGATGGATAGTTCAGACAACCATGAATTGAAAGTAAAATTGTTACCTACATTTGCTTATGTTTGATTGTTGTTTGCTTAACGTCCAGTGGCAAATATTTCATGCAAATCCAAGAGAGGGACAGGAGCAAATTAACAATAGATCAAAGAAGAAAATTCAACTCACTGAGTTGAAATTTAGTCTCCAACATTGACAATGAATCGTATTGATTGACACGGACAATAAATGGACATTAGATACCTGACAATAATTGGAGATTAAAACTGTGTCACTGAGTGGATCATATCAAGTGAAACTCAACTGTTTGTTAATTTTATCATCTTCTCCGATCAGGTCGATAGAAAAGTGCACAGCAAAATCCACTTAAGTTTTTAATTTTTCAAAGCATAAAATTCATTTAAAATTTACTTATCTAGAGCATTCTATGTCCCAAGTACTACCTAATTTGTATTGCTATGAACTGAACTGTTCTCGAAATCTGAGCAAGCACATTTTTGACTTAAGGAACAGTATTCGACAATCGCTTGATACAATAACAATTGACTTTAAAACATCGATTGATTCGATTGATCACGATTAATAATAAGTTTTCAACTCTATCAACTAACTAAAAAGTACAAACCCTAGATCGTTACGATATATAAGATATCAACTTAATCAACTCAATAAGAAATACAAACACTCGATTGTTACAATCGATACGATTGATCACAATTGATTAACACATATCAACTCAATCAACTTAATAAAAAAGACAAACACTCGATCGTTACGATCGATACGATTGAACAATATTGATTAACACATATCAACTCAATAAACTTATTAAAAAATACAACCACTGTATCGTTATCAATGGAAGGCTTGGGTTAAACGTAATCCAAAAAGACTTGTGCCTTCGTCAACATAGGTTGAAATAAATATTATAAAACTGTTTTCATAAAATTTTAACTGCAAATATTATACTGAGTACGTATTTTTTGCAAGGATTTGTTAGTTTTTATATATACATATAAATAAAAAAAAAAACAATTATAGGTTAAAGTACGGCCTTCAACACGTAGCCTTGGCTCACACCGAACAGCAAGCTATAAAGGGCCCCAAAATTACTAGTGTAAAACAATTCAAACAGGAAAACCAACGGTCTAATCTATATACAAAATGAGAAACCGCACCAACAAACGACAACCACTGAACTGCAGGCTTCTGACTAAGGACAGGTCCATAAAAATGTATTTATACTGGTTATGATTTTTGTTAATATTTTATTACAATATGTTGGAATAAAAGTTTTTCATATTTGTTGATGTTGTGTAAATAATGATTTTACTACGTAAAACGAGTTAGATGAATATGAATTTTATTTAGATTGAATGTTTGTACTTATAGCAATGAACGAAATTGTATTATTTGGAAATGTATGATTCATTAAAGATTGATTTCATTTTATTTATATATGCAGCTGATATCCTGATTTATATGTACATTTTGTTAAACAAAGTGGATTTCGTACTATAGAGACCCATTGTATGCTTCTGTATCATGCGAAAGCACAACTTCTTACTTTGTTAATGTTTTTTTTTTAAATTGACACTATCAATTTTAAAGTCCGCCGGCAGAGAAACGAATAAGCGGAAGCGGAACCCGGGGAGCGTAGCGGACCACGGTGATACTTCATAGAGTCAATATATAACCAGATGGATGTTATATTTTTCTGCATTCCCGTATAGCGAAGCGACATTAATGTCCAGCTCTTCTGCCAGCCGTAAGGCCCTGTAGAAAAAATAACTAAAATTCAGATGTGGGTTATTTAAATTTACGATAAATCTTATTATTGGAAACATTAACAAGCTTCCCACATACAACCAAAATTTATTTGGCATATTGTCTAAAAAGTTTTAAAAACATTTAAGCATCAAGTTATCTTTGCTTTCTTATAAGTTAGGGAAGTCGAAGATATTGCATTTGTCGGCGATTATATTTGACTTGTCCTCTGTGCAACAACAAAAGACTATTAAATTCAGTGGACAACACATTTGTATTTCTTATTTGTACTTTGTTTTATGCATTGTTCTATTTTGTGCACTCAATCACTCAATGATACAGTTGATTGATACGATCGTAACCCTTGAAAAAAAACAAAAAACTCAATAAACTCTAAATCGATCGTAACGATTGAATACGAGCTAACTATGATTGTAACTATAATTATAGCTATGATTAATAACTATGAGTGTAACACTATGATTGTAACTATGATTGATAGCTATGATTGTAACCATTCTTCTCATCACGGACAATTGTTGGCAGATACAAAATTTATTTCTGATTTTTGATTAGTTTTAGGCATTTAGAAATTCGGATTATGTTTTATTATGTCGTCAAAGCTTTGAAAAACCTAAGAAGAGGTATAGTCTATACATGACAGATTATTTGTAATGAATAATAGTGGCGGATCCGGGGTGGGGTTCAAACCCCCGGAACCCCCCTTTTGACGATCAATTCTTTTGAATGGAGACATATGGTTGGAACCCCCTTTTAAAAATGGCTGGATCCGCCCCAAAATAAGCATGTGATGACTATTTCAAATGAATATTTGATATGAAGTCGGAGATTGTTTACCTCCACTTTACAAAAGTAACACGAGATCCATTATATGTGGTAAAGGGTTTAGTTTTTGAAAAAATGCTGAATACATGAATTGAAAATGATGTTTGATAATAAAACATTTGTTTAAAAGAAGACAAGTTTTGCAAACATTTTAAATAAGGGTTTTATTGCGATTCTTTCCAACGTTTACACTTTTCATTTTGTAATTAATTTAATTTTATTCACTTAAACACATTCCGTTTATGTTTTTGTTTGTATTTGATTGACTGTTTGTTTATTCTCAATATGGAAAAGGGGGGACTACTCAATGTGCACCATTTTTTTTTATTAATTAAAGAGGCTATAAAATGTAAACGCGAATGTTTGTCAAATCTATAACGTTTTGTTGATACTTATAGGCATATAGGGTGCACAAAGGCTAAAGAGATAAATATAATAAGGAGAATCTGGAGTTTTGATCGGAAAATGGTTTGATGTTAACATCCAGAGGTATATCGTACTCAGTTCAAAATTACAAATGAGTCAGGCACAAGTTTTAACATGTTAACAATCCAGTTAAGTCTTCAGCAAACCTGTATATACAGTGCCTGATTCTATAAAAGACAACCCTAGCCAACCAATCAATGCTGATAACCAAGATTTTGTACTTATATTTGATTGGTATTGAACGAGCACCATATCTAGAAACCACTGAAGCGCACAAGGAAATACTAAATAAGAATAAGGAAGATAATAGGACTTTCATACTTTTTTTTAATGAAAATACAAATATTATTTTCCAGTTTTATCCATAAGATTTATAGAACGTGTCCGGTTTTATTCATTAACAAAACAAATCTGTATAGCTTGAATTTAGATTTACACCTTCCGTACATATTCATCTTTAACATGAAACTGGGCTAATCCTCTAAAACTGCATTGAAACAGGAGTCTGATTTTATTATTTGACATTCAGTAGACACCTAAATTCGCTGGACTCATTGATATACCAAATGACAGATTTTACATGTTTGCAAGACACAGGTCTAAATATAGAACGAGATGGGTTTTATAACCTCGCCTGCTTCTCGCACGACACCTCAGCGTAGCTTTTTATTAAGATCCCTTTCTAAAATTTTACAGTGACCAATATTAGACATCAATCAATAAATCGGGTTTTTCAACTTAGCTTACATGCAAGACTAGATGATGTTATATTTTTTATATTTATCAAAAAATGAATCCTTATTAAGTGCAATCTTGAAAATGAATAGGACATTCCAAAATCGCACCATAAGTTTGCTTTATGTAGATAGCTCTATATAGTCTTTCAGTCAGTTCAAATATTCAAAGAAAACAAATTTGTGAATTTTATCATTCTGGCTTTGCTTCCCCCTTTTCTGTCAATGTGTTGAGAAAACAATATTAACTAAACAAATTACAAAACACAGAATTAAATCTTTCCGTGCATATTTGAATCTTTGTGCACAGTTAGTTTATCTTAGTTGTCTCCTTTAACACAGAAAGTCAAATGGTTAATTCATTAGATAATCAAAATTTAAATTGCTGGACATAGTATTTAACATTCCACAAGTCCTTTATAATTAACTGGACAATAATGTTGGAAATCAGGAATTAAATTTTAGAATGACTGTAAACTGCAAAACCTTTCTCACCTTCTATTTTATAAGAACAAATGCAAGTTTTAATAAATGTTTTATAAATAATGTTTGATGTAATATGACACGTTTAATCAGAAGACCTTTTGGAACGTGGAGAGTAGATATTCTCCTTACTTATGTAATAATGACTTGGTGCTTAAACGCTATTTAAGTGACAAAAACAAGAATGGAAGAGTCCATGAACTGTAGGAGAGACAAAATCACCAAATTTTTGAGATGTGGGTAGACACCAATTAGACAGCAGCCCGATACCACAAGAAACCTAAAAAATAGGCTTCAGGCAATAGTGTATCATTTGTAAAGCCTTAAATCCACAAGGGTCTATATATAAGTTGCATATAAATTCCAAATAGACTATCTTTTAGTCCAAATAGAATTCTTTATGTGCCTGTCCCAAGTAAGGAGCCTGTGGTTCAGCGAATGTCGTTGGTTCATGTCTGTCATATTTGATTTTCGTAAATATTTTTGTTATAAATTAGACCATTTGTTTCTCTATTGAACTGTTATACATTTTTTATGTCGGAGCCTTTTATAGCCGACTATACGGTATGGGTTTTTCTCATTGTTGAAGGCCGTACGGATGCCTATAATTGCTAACATTAACTTTATCCTGCAATCAGCCAACTATTGTACAAATAACAGGTACACAAATAAATTTTTGCTTTATTTGTACTTGTACAAATAAAGTCTCCTGTTACCCAGCTTCCATGTTGAGCAAGCGGTAATGTGGATATTTCTTTTTGCGTAACAGTTCATTTTGGGGTCCTCTTCGCGGTCCGCGTTTAAACTATGTCGATTTCTTTTAAAAAATAAAGACAATGATTTTGATTTTAACAACTAAAGTTTCAAGCATCGGGTGTAAATTGCAGGATAAAAACAATATATGTACATTGTCGGAAAATATAAAATTTATTTGACATGTACTCGCTACGAAACAGGAGAAAAGCTCGGCGAGCCTCGCTTTTCGTCCTGTTTCTAAAGCTCATACAAATAAATTTTATATTTTCCGACAATGTACATATATTGTATATTTATTTGTACTTTGGTGGATAGTTGTCTCATTGGCAATCATACCACATCTCCTTATGTTATATCACAGGTCTACCATCAAAAACAAATTCCATATATGGACACACTCCTAAAATAGCTTTGAAAGTAGCTTTCACGCATGTTTATTATTTAAGACCGTATACATTTGAACAAAGGGAATTGTGTTGTTGGAATACTGAGGTCTTATGAACGTATAACAGGAGATCCCTTCTTTAAAGTGTGTTCTAAATGTCCCTTTAACGTATACTTAACATACATCCATTTATTTGCATTGCTGTACAAAGACAACAAAATCCAGAATTTTTGAAGGGTGCATAATTGCCGTAAACAGTATATACTGCCGAGCAGAGCAATGCAAACAATTTTGACCGATTTTTCGAAAAATGATTTTCAAATAAAAAGGAGGGCTCACGACCTTTATGCTCCTCTCTGAATCCAAAACTGATACGAAGGAAACTATTGTCAAGTTAACAGGTAAACGATCGTCATTTTCTATTTAGCTGATTTTTCTGTAAAATATTTAGATTGTGTTCAGACGATAACGCAATATAATTATTTAGATTGATGGGTGGTTGTAGTCTTAAAATCCAGTGGCAAATATTTCAAGCATATTTGTGACGACATGAAGAAATGCTGTAGTATACATATTCAGCCTCCTGAAATTGCATCTGTCAATATGATAACAGGAATCGTCATGATTACCTAACAGTACAACAAACCAGATTAACCATCAAGACCTGACTCCTCCGAAAAAAGGCAGACATACTAACAAAGACAAACATACACGAATAACACACTCATGATTTGGTACAGTCACACATTGTGGTGGGGTTAAACCAGTTAACGTGCAAACAAATCTCCTTCTCTCCATACCTCTGCATATCTTGACCACCTTAACATTTGGAGGTTCTAGTCTGAATAATTAATTAGTGTATTTAGCCACTGTACATAATGTGAATACGTTTAACATTAAGCTACAACTAATGTTATTTTAAATTGTAATTGAACTGTGGCAAATATTTTTATTTTATTATAACAAAATTTTCGACATCCATTTGCATGTACATAGCGCCACAGTTCCGGGATATTCCACACTCCGGCACCGGAGTCTTTCCCGTACCAGGAAGAAGAAGAAGAAGAAGAAGAAGAAGAAGAAGAAGAAGAAGAAGAAGAAGAAGAAGAAGAAGAAGAAGAAGGATGTCGTAAACCTAAATCACACAATAAAAAACCTGCACAGTGCATCTTACAACAGAAATTGCCACTTGCTGGAACAAGGAACAAAATTTGGAAAATAGGACCAATATGTGCTTGATACTATAGGAACCTAGATATGATAACTACGCTCAAAAACAGCCTGTATTTATTCTAGGTATATCGATGTTGTTTTTGATAACAGAAAACTTATTCTCCATTTTTCAAAAGTTCCGTATAAACTTGACTCGTAGACTTCTTTAAAATTAAATCATAGATACAAAATATTGCACCTAATATTATAGATCAAAAGCACTGTAGATCAACCGATATTATGACGATAGTCTTGGATAGATGATTTTTTTTTATTAGTTCATGACTAACGAGTATTTTTTCTCGCAAGATTTATCGTGAAAAGAGTTGCTGGTATTTTAAAGTCAAAGATAATGTAGAGTTTTCATGTAACAAAACATATTTATTTGCCTATTGCTATTTTCGTGATAAATACACAAAAAAAATGCTGCTTTGAATTAAATATATTAACAATGACTAGAATGTCTTCAACTGTAATTCATAAAAGTCAAAATTATAAACTTCTCGAGTTTTGACTAAAGCAAGATAATATAAATGTCATCCTATACAAATGCTCTCGGTCAATGAAAACAATTCGCTCACAAAGTACCTAATCTCATAATATCATCATATCTTTTTATTTAGAAGTTGCATCCGTTCCCTAGATGAATTATGCGTCGTATGGAAAGAGGCAAACAACATTTAAATTATTTAACCATACATGTACAAGAGATAGAAAAAAAAAAAAAAAAAAACACGTTAGCATTTACTTTTCTTATATGTTGGGAACCGTCCTAAATATAATGAAACAATGGAATAATTGCTTTCTTCTGCTCATTTATTGGGAGCAGAAGAAAGATAGATTAGAAAATGGATGTATTTCTAAAAAGATAAATTATTAGCCACATAATCAGTCTATAGAAAGTGTGAATCGATAAAACCGTTTCTTTTGTGGAGTCGCGATATTTTCTAATATGAAATTGTAAAATATTGAGACAAAAGATAAAACTTTAATATTAAAATATATAAATATGTTCAGTCCAAATTAATTCACGCGACAAACAGAAGAGTTTTATTTATTACCATTCATAAATAAAGTGTGAAATCGATTATCATCAGCCTTTCAAGGTCGTTTTAAAGGAAAAAAAAAAAAAAAAAAATCAAATGGACCGTTGGTTTTCCCGTTTGAATGGTTTTACACTAGTAATTTTGGGGCCCTTTATAGCTTGTTGTTCGGTGTGAGCCAAGGCTCCGTGTTGAAGGCCGTACATTGACCTATAATGGTTTACTTTTATAAATTGTTATTTGGATGGAGAGTTGTCTCATTGGCACTCACACCACATCTTCCTATATCCAGTTAAACGAGAAACACGGTAAGATTTCTTTGAGGACATATAAACTGTTTGCATATCATTTAAATATAAACGAAAATTAAGACTTGAAATATGCTCAATATCAAAGTAATAGCAAAAGTTCATGTCCTTGTAGAAATTGAAATGCTACGTTTTGTTTTTGTAAATGAATAATTGATTGTTATTTATTTTATTGTAGATGCGATATTTTTTTTAATGTAGTTGCGGTATGCTTTTATTGAAACTATACGTTTCATGGTATATGAGATAGTAGTTTTAGCCCACTGCTTACTGTCAAAATGAACTTTTGAGACATCTTTCGAAATTCGTAACTGTTCTTAATAACATCTATCAAATGTCTATATGAACGCGTCCAAAAATGCATTTCCGATATCCTTACTACATGTAAAATGTATAAATGGTGTTTAAATCCTAAACACAATTCTAAATACAATGCACATTATTTGCGCACTATAACACACTAACAATAACACATCCTTGCGAAAGGTCCGAAATATCTTGAGCCTAAATCCATCAATTGGAAACACAACTTCAAAATACTGATGGATTCAGTCGAGGATTATGCCAGGCAATGGGTTACACGTGAGAAAGAAGACGTAGATACTCTTTCCGAATGGATTAAGGCTTTGAGGCCGTTGATACAAATCAGAATTAAGAAACTGAATGGGTCTATCAATACCCATGCTAAATCAATCTTTAAAGACTCAAATGATGCAAAACACTTGTCATACCTCTATGACAAATAAGTTGTTGTCCACGCAGATAAAGCCCCTAACAAGATCGATTTTGTGTGTAAATCACATTACATAAACTGCTTGATAAATGAATTAGGTATTGAGAATTCACTTGGAAACTCAACATATACCCCCACGACACTTATTAAAGAGGAAATCCTGGATGATCATAGGTCTGTTCTATGTTCCTTTGGAATTTCAACCAAAGATGAAGAACTGGATCTTCCATCACTGTATTGGATACCTTAACTACATAAATGTCCTTACAAACAACGGTATATTGCTGGGTCTTCCAAGTGCTCCACGAAACCTCTTTCTAAATTATTAACATCAATTTTATCAGCAATCAAAGCCGGGCTTCAAAGTTATTGTGAAATTGCCTATTCTAGAGGTGGATTGAATCAGATGTGGATACTCAAAAATTCCAAAGATCTTTTAGAGTACATACAATCTAAGACTCTTTCATCTTGCAATAGTATTAAAACATTTGACTTTTCTACACTTTACATAAGTATTCCCAATTCCAAACTAAAAAGAAAAATTGAAAGAGTTGGTATTGCTTCGTTTCATAAAAAAAAAAGGCCAACGTAGATACAAGTTTCTTGTCTTAGGGAGGGATAAATCCTTCTTTGTAAAAAACCACTCTGATTCAAACAAAAAATTCTCTGAAACTGACATTATCAAGATGCTTGATTTCTTGATTGACAACATATTTGTTACGTTTGGAGGACGTGTTTTTCAACAAACTATCAGCATTTCCATGGGAACCAACTGTGTCGACTTGTTCCTTTATTCTTATGAGGCTGGCTTCATACATGAACTTCTCTGGAAGAAAGAAAAGAAGTTAGCAGTATCATTTAACTTTACTTTCCGCTATATAGATGATGTTCTAACACTAAATAATTCAAAATTTGGTGACTACGTTGAACGCATCTATCCCATCGAACTTGAGATAAAGGATACAACAGATACAGTTAAGTCTGCCTCATATCTTGACTTACATCTTTAAATTGACAATTAGGGTCGGTTGAAAACAAAACTTTACGACAAACGAGATGATTTCAGCTTCCCAATTGTGAACTTTCCATTTCTATGGAGCAACATTCCCGCAGCGCCTGCATACGGAGTATATATCTCCCAATTGATACGATGTTCCCGGGCTTGTTTTTCCTATCATGATTTCCTTGATAGAAGGTTGCTGCTCACAAGGAAGCTATTAAACCAAGAGTTCCAAATGGTGAAGTTGAAATCATCCCTTCGTAAATTTTACGGACGCCATCATGAGTTGGTTGACCGTTATGGAATATCCTTTTCACAGATGATAGCGGATATGTTCCTAATGTCGTAACTACAATCCCGTCCCCTTTTCACGAATGTGACCTACCGAATTAGACTTGTTACCAGGTTTGTACTAACATGAGCAACACGACGAGTGCCACATGTGGAGTATATATCTCCCAATTGATACGATGTTCCCGGGCTTGTTTTTCCTATCATGATTTCCTTGATAGAAGGTTGCTGCTCACAAGGAAGCTATTAAACCAAGAGTTCCAAATGGTGAAGTTGAAATCATCCTTCGTAAATTTTACGGACGCCATCACGAGTTGGTTGACCGTTATGGAATATCCTTTTCACAGATGATAGCGGATATGTTCCTAATGTCGTAACTACAATCCCGTCCCCTTTTCATGAATGTGACCTACCGAATTAGACTTGTTACCGGGTTTGTACTAACATGAGCAACACGACGGGTGCCACATGTGGAGCAGGATCTGCTTACCCTTCCGGATCACCTGAGATCACCCCAGTTTTTGGTGGGGTTCGTGTTGCTTAGTCTTTAGTTTTCTATGTTGTGTGTTGTGTACTATTGTTTGTTTGTCTTTTTCTTTTTTTACCCATGGCGTTGTCAGTTTATTTTCGATTTATGAGTTTGAATGTCCTTCTGGTATCTTTCGCCCCTCTTTTTTAACATGTTTAATTTCGTAACATGTTTTGATTGAAGCAAGTTTTAGTATCATGATTAGCTAAGAAATTAGTGTTTAAGTCTTAAAAACTTTTAATTTTCTAAAGCACATTTAAAAGTGTTTATATTTAAGACATGTGTTCATTTAATGTGCTTACTTAGAAATGTGTTTAAATAATATCATGATTCTAAACACGAGTTTTAATCCATGCCAAACAGATGATCGCTGGAAATATACTAACTTAGAATAATGGAAAAGAAAAACTATTCCTATTTTAACAATTACAAAATTATGTTCTTACTTTCCACATTTTAACCTATCGAAAAAATGCAATAACATTACAGAGATTTTCCAAATATAAGAGAGCGAAAACATGTAAGTATAGATACACACCTGTTTTTTGTGTCTAGTCTCTACGAAGTAGTGGAGACGTGCGGTTTCCGATGGCGTTGGCGGCGTTATCATTTAAAAAAATTGTGATAAGGTAAGTTTTTTTGTAAAGGGTGACCACTAACGATAAGTCAATGGATATTTGGTATGCATTTGTATTAGCATTGGCATATTTTTATGGAGATTATATGACCTCGCCCCCTGTACGATTGTTCACTGACTGCGAAAGTTTTGCACCACTTAAATGTAGTTAAAGGTCAGGTTAAGGAGAACCATTAACAACAGGTCAATGATATTTGGTATGCAGTTGTAACAGCATAACCATATCTCATTTACAGGGAGATTATTTGACCCTGCAACTTCAGTCATGTTTCATTGACTTTGAATGTTTTGCATAATAAATGAAGTATTTTCATTTTAATTTCAACAATTGCATTTAACTATTAAAATTACAACACTTTATTATTCAAGACTGATACTACCCAGATATTTTTCAACGGTAGTTGGAAGCTGGAAAAAACTGCGCAATATTGGTTTTAAACCCAACATTGCTCGACGCGCAGGGAATATTGAACACTGTGTTTATTTCTTCATAAGCGTATAAGTGGTTTATCATGTACATACATCAACTATACGAAATTTCAGTGATAGTTTGCCTCTACCATCGAACCTGTCATGAATAACTGTCGGCGTATCTACTTTGTTTGGGTGTATCGTGCCGTATTATCGTATTGTTTTCATATGAAAAAAAGTATCACATTTCTATTAAAAAAACGTCGCACTCATACTAGTATACAAAAAATATAGCATTGCTATCCTTAATTACAAGTGAGTATGGCGAAGAATGCAATCGAATAAGTTAAATTGCAAATCAACTGTCTTTTGAATGTCATTGTCAAAGTATTTGGACACCTTAGAATTATAAATCGTGCAAAAATGTTTTATTTAAAGCAAATACATATTGACTCGTATAAATACAACATATATTGGATAACATGTTTAAAATACATGGCAAGTTGTATATACGTCTGTCCTATTAAATACGTCTATGTTTTAAAAAAGAATAAACAAGTACATGTACTTTCCAATGAATTTTCTTTTATTCCTACAAATGTCAACACTCGTCTGAGATTTCACTACAGTGCATCTCATTTACAAAAGAAAATATTGCTACGCCACATAAGAAACGGATTACTGGATTCGTTCTTCCCATAGACTGATAATACATAAGAGAACCAGACCATGTATTTAACCCGCGTTAGTATTTGTAATTTGTAATAAAACTGCAGTTGTTAATTTTCTATGTTAATGAACTCGATAATTTATTTTGACTTTAGATAATCTCCTCTCCTTGTTCTAAAGCGTTTACGTGTTGACCTCTAGATGTCTTCAAAATTCTTTTAAGCCTACACGTGTTTGTGACCTATCCGACATGACAAAAAAAAGGTTCATCGGCGTGTTATGTTAACAAATATTATAACATTACAATAATTAGATATCATATAACCCTTAAAATACCATTTTGTAGTCGTTACTTTGTGTCTCTACTAAGATAGGATAAATATAATAACGTTGCTCTGTTGGATTTTTAAAATCAATTTTATACATTACACGAGGGAGATAGCTCTCAGTGAAAAAAAATTTTTAAACAATGAAATATTTTCATTCCTACAGCAATCTCAAAAATGTTTGATGGAAATTTGATCTCTTTAAATTATTTCACAATTTTGACACTATCAAATGAAGTGGATTTAAGCAATTGTAGACAACCATACGGCCTTCGACATTGAGAAAAGTCCATACTGTATAGTCGGCAATAAAAGCTATTGACATGAAAAATATTTGAATAAATTTAATTGAGAAATCTAACGGCCCTAGTTTTAAAATTTTAAACAATTCACGAAAAAAAAAACCAAAACAATTATGACAGACATGAACCAACGACAACCACTGAACTGCAGGCTCCTGGCTTGAGATAAACACATAAGGAATGATGCAGTGTTAAATATTTTTGAAGGTGCCAACCTCCCCCTAACCTGGGACAGTGGTGTACAAATACAACACCAGAACAAACTATAAAAATCAGTTGAATAGGGCTTACGATCAAAAATACAGACCAGATGTTGATACGTACCGTTCATAGTTTAATTAGACAATTTTGTTTTAAACAAGTAGTTTCAACTCTGTATTTTAAAAATTCCCCGTGCTTTATTTGCAAATAACAACGCATTTATAATACATATAAATTCCTCTAAAACGTTAAGTAAAAGGTTCACACAAGTGCACATTTACAGATATTATAAAACTATACCAAACTTTGATATCATGCAAATTTTCTTCTCATTTTAAACCTATCATTTACAAAAAATGAATACAATAGAAAGTTTCTATATTGAAGACTTGTTTAAATAAAAAAAAAAAAAAAAAAAAAAAAAAAATCATACATCCTTTAAGGTAGATAACTCTATGTAGAATGGATTTTAATGTTCATGTGCAGCTCATTTTCCACTCCAAAAGAATGTTTTATGGTTGAGTATGTTTCATTTCTTTGTTTACAGAGGACCTTTTATGCCTGTCCACCATGCCATAATGTTAAATCCTCAATATAATTTCTATACCCCAATTGATATCATTTAGTTTCATGTACTCAAATGGGGTGTTATTTGGGGCAGTGACTATTCAAATTTTGAATAGAATATCGACTTCAATTTATCCGCACCCTGTATCCCTTGCTACGGGTATGGTTTGTGAAGCAGACGGACTTTCACAATGCATCTTAGAATACTTTAATATAGAAACTTTTAAAAATGTTAGAACAAATGTTAATTAACTCTATTTTATGGTTTCTAGGAATCATGGTTAATTTTCAGGTAAAGAAATGTGTGTGTGTGTGTAGCCGATGTGATATCATTAAATGACACCAGCATAGAATACTTCAAAAACATCAATTAAGAATTGAATTGTTCTTTTGTAATCTTATTGGAGTGTTAAAGTGTTGACCGAAGTACATTTTGTATAAAACGTTTCGAGCCATATACATGTACTTTAAATGTGCGCACGATCAGTGCTTTCAGAGCCCTATAAAATTACAAAACAAGCATTCAATTCTTATAATTATATTTATACGCTAGAGTTATATCAAGGTATGTTTGTTTTCCTATGTATTTTAGTTACGATGTCATGGGAAGCCCATGCAATCATGATTGATGAATTTTATTGAGAAATTCAATTTGATATTACAATACCTCGCGAATGCTTTCAGCCAATCAAAAGTACGGATTCTTATGAAACATACATGTAAAGACATTAATTAACAATGGTTGCAGTAACTTTAATTTGGTTTCTGTTTTAAGAGATCGTATGGCGAGTGATGAGGCTGTTTCAAACTATTGTGGGGCGAGTTTGAGGCTGTTTAAACGATCGTGGAACGATTGCCGATGCTGTTTTGAACGATCATAGAGCGAATGCTGATGCTGTTTTGAACAATTGTGGGGCAAGTAATGAGGATGTTTTGAGAGATAGTGTGGCGGATGATGAAGATGTTTTGAACGATCGTGGGGCGAGTGATGAGGATGTTTTGAGAGATAGTGGGGCGGGTGATGAAGCTTATTTGAACGATCGTGGGGCGAGTGATGATGTTGTTTTGAACGATCATGGGGCGAGTGTTGGGGCTGTTTTGACAATCGTGGGGCGAATGCTGAGGCAGTGGAGCTGATTCAAATACATATTCCTAATCAACATGTGACACTCACTATTAAGTTACATGTCCTTTGTTATCAATGAAATAATGAAATTAAACGAATTTTGATGCTTATTTATATATGAAACAGGAAAAATCTTTTCTCCCAATGTATTCAAATAGACTGACTTATCCTGTATATGCACGTAATATTTGCGTAATTGTAAAGAAATAATTATTCCTATCTGTAGAATTATTTATTAAAGAATACGGGTGAGAAAACACAACTTTACAACAATTATATATTAACTTTACAATTTTAAACTTTTCTTCCTTCTATGAGAACAAGTGCATTTATATAATACTTAATTCCTCCAATAAATTAACAGCTTATATTTTCCCGTTTAAAATCATTTATCAACAGCACATGTTTTTATAATTTCGGAAAGGGAGACAACTCCGTTATTGAGATTTTGTTTTCATTTCTTTACACTGTAGGTGTCTGCTTTTGTCATGATCTTTGTCCATTTTTTAAAACATAAATTATTTACTAGGACGATGTTTAAAAATAACTGGTTAGTCAAATTTGTTAATTGCTAAATTGAACATTTGTATTTTGTAAATTTGTAATTAGCATCTTTGCTTTTATGTTATTTGTAAAAGCGTATTATACACTTGTTAATCGACACTTTTCTAACGCAATGATTGCAAAGTAAGTGATTTGTTCATTCAACATTTCTACATTCATTTCATGCTACATTTCATATTATGATAACAGATGGCGCCGCTGTCGGACTTTCGGTATCTTTCGAGAGGTTTCCAGTTTCGAAGTATAACGTGGATGAAGAAATTTAAGGTTAATTATGTTACAAGTGTACCCAATAATATTGAAGTATACAAACAGTTTACGCTCAGGGTTATTATTGATTTACAAATTACAAATAAACATATCCCAAATGTAGCACCTAATGATCAATATACAAATGTTGAATTGACAAATCACAAATTCAAAAATTACAAATATACATAATTATCACAATGTACAAATTACATAGTTACAAGTTACAAATTGACAATTTACAAATTAAGCATTTTGAAATTACACAGTCAGTTACAAGTTACAAATTGACAATTTACGAATTTAGAATTTTGACCACGTTGGCTTTCCATATATATAAGGATCGTAATGGTGCTATGTGGATAAATTTATCAGTTTATCAGTTTTCAAGAGCTAAATTGGCAGCGCGTCATCCCTACAATGGCTTTCATTTTTACGATTGTAAAAATTAGCTGGCGTAATGGGGAGATAATTTTGATAAAGTAGAATCCTGACTGATACTACCTGTCTGAAAAATAAAATGACTTGTCCAAATTTTTTACTTGCTCAAGAAATTTCTTATCCAACATTTATGGACTTAAAATCTTCTTTCTTTGAAAATACTAGGCCAAATTTAACCAAACTTGGCCTCAATGATCATTGAGGTATTTACCTTACAAAATGTTTCCGATGACCAAACCTGCCAACCTGGTCAACATGGCTTCAGATAGAAAATAGGGGGAATTGCAAGTTTTGTCTTTTATCTTGAAACCGTTATAGATAGAGAAAATTTGACGGGACTGAAATGTTCAGAATGTTGAGGTTTACCTACTGTTAATCAACATCAAAACTGTCAGACGACGTCTGATAGGAGTTATCGCCCTTAAACGACAAATTTTACATATGTTTTTCATTTAGAATATTCTAACATAGAACCATATATTTTGGAATCAGTGTCAAGTAAACTATCAAATGATACCGAAAGTGCCTTTTCAAACCGGAAGTAACAAATTATCTCCTTATTTCACACAAAATGTATAGAAACCATATATTTTAAATTCAGCGTATAATCAGCTCTCATTTAGCGCTGAAAATTACATTTCTAACCGAGTTTTAATATTTTTCACATCAAAATATATCGTTTCGGGTGGAAGACCTTCAATTGTTCTCTGAACAATTGGTTTTAATTTTAATATGACGTCCTTATTACGATTTGAAAACAAAGCAGTGTTCTTATTAGCACAAAATATGTTTGACACATGCGCACAAACTTACTGTTTGCATTTTCGTTATTTTCATTTTTATCGTAATAAAATATATACATTTTAGCTGCTTACATAAAATTTTATTATATATTTTTATTCAATCAACATATATTTACCCTGCTATTAGTTTTAAAACTTATTAAATATGAAAATGTAATGTACATACTTCATGGGGAAGAAACGGAAACAGCCAAACTTTTCTAAGGTATTTTGTACGCTTCGACCTATAGAAATACTGCATTTGTCCTATTAGAATCGAAATAACTCTTTCATGTCATGTTCTATGCTCATTTTAACATGGGTAAGCATTAAATTTGACCATATTTTACACCTCGCTAACGCTCAGTGTAAAATATTGACAAATATAATGCCTACACATGTTAAATTGAGCATAGAGCATGACATGAAGGAATTATTTCTTAATCAAATTTTACAAAGTAATCTCGTAAGACAAGAACGGTAAAACCGCAATTAAATAAAAGAGTATATACGGCCTCAAAAGGTAGGCATAGTGTTCCATCGACAAGTAACGAAATATATCTCGAATGTAGTAGTCTTTTTATTCATTTTGATAAGGAAATTGCTCATCTCCTAACTGCAAAAGTAACTAGATTTGTAATTGCTACGCAATAATGGATGGCACCCTCGTCCCCCATTGCCAGGGTAACAGAAAATTCCAAAGTCAGACAGCGCAATTACATATGCCATGTAACACTCTTGTAAAATTTCATAAAGTTTGGAGCATTTTGATTTTTTTAAATTTTCTGTTTCCATGGTAACAGTGATCATTTCTAAAATTCCAAAGACAAGTGCCACTTTGGGACATGCCATGTTATATACCAATAAAGTTTCATTGGGTTTAATCTTATATTCTTTAAGAAAATACAGCTTTAATGTGTTTTCCCATAGTGCCAATGTTAAACTTTCGATCTGTTTCCGTGACAATGGCGGCCATTTTGGAATTTGTAAATACTGTCAGTACATCTAGGCATACAAAGTAACATTTCCATAAAGTTTTATCTTGATGGGTCTTATAATGAAAGATTTAGAATTTAGATTTTTTTTGCATTTTAGCAGTTTTAATGGCAACGGTAGCCATCTTGAAAGTGCCATACCATGATTGCAAATCTGCACTTGCCGTTAACATTGTTGTATAGTTCCATTACAATTGGTTCATCCAATTCCAAGATATAAGTTGGACAAAAAAGTGGAAGAAAAAATAAGAAGAATTAAAACCAATTGTTCAGAGAACAATTGAAGGTCTTTCCACCCGAAAAGATCTATTTTGATACAAAAATATTAAAATTCGGCTTAAAATGTTATTTTCAGCGTCAAATGATGGCTTATTGTACGCTGGTTTAAAAAAAATATGTGGTTTCTAGACATTTTTTTTTAAATAAGGAAGATAATTTGTTACTTCCGGTTTGAAAAATGTCACTTCCGGTATTATTTGATAGTTTACCTGACACTGATTCCAAAAATATATGGTTCTATATACTTGTACATTACACAAATACAAAAAATAGTTACTTCCGGTTTACACAAGGTCACTTCCGGTTGGCTTTTCCAAGGTTATATGGCTTGCAACCTAATGCATAAAGTCCCATGGCTTTATCATGTATACATATGAAGTAAAAGCAAAGATCAAAATCTAGAACGTCAAATTTACCTATGACCTTGAGCTCAATTTGAAAGTCACAAATCAAGGACCTCAAATCAAAAAACACTAGGTCTTTATTATATATGGTGAATGAGTTATATCACCATGCACGTAATTTTAAATCTAAGAGGGGAGAAAACTCCAATTTAATGTTAGCGTACCTTTTCAACCAAAATGTATGTGTTACGCCATGTCCCAACTAACAAGAGAGAACTAAGGAGATCTCATAACAAGAAAAAATGTTCGGGAGATAGCAATGTTCGGGGGTCAGATAGCTCTTACAAGAATACAGAAAAGCGTTCGGTCAAATAGGGTCAGTTTCAAATAATTAGCGATAGTATTAGACGACCACATCTCCTTACTCACTCACCTATAAATATAAAACACTGTTCTACCGTCTTTACAATTATCACAACTGAAGGTTCCTTAGGATTCTTTCTCACCTTCCAAGCAATTGGACTGAAGCTCATAAACTCGCCAATCAAACGCAAGACTTTGGAAAAGTTCGGAGAGCCGACGGTGGTGTTAGAAAGTTGCACTACGATCTGAGTCAGAAGTGTACACGTTATATACAATGACACCTTTTAAGACAGACTTACACACTGGCAAACCTGATGTGGCACATGCTTGGCAGAGAAGCCATCAATGCCTATATGACTGGAGACCAGATAGATAGTTCCTAACTTACTATGAAAAGAACATTACATTGTTACCAACATTTCCCTAGGTTTGATTTTTGTTTGCTTTATGTTCAGTGGCAAATATTTCATGCATATTCAGAAAAGAGGGTATGGATGGGGTCCTTCATTTCTGTATTCTTTAATTTTTCGCTCGTTATTCTTTTCTTTAAAAATAATGGTTATTCTGTAATTACTTGATAACTGTATACTTCATGGGGATGACCATAAACTTTTCTACATTTTTGTACGCTCGACCTAACGCTTTGTCCTAGTAGTCGAAAATATTGACAAATATGGGTAAGACATGTTTAACTACACATCAGTGTAAATATTGACAAATATAATGCATGTTAAATTGAGCATAGACATGAAGGAATTATTCTTAATTAAATTTTACAAAGTAACCTCGTAACGACAAGAACGGTAAAACCGCAATTAAAAAAAAAGAATATATACGGCCTCAAAAGGTAGGCATAGTGTTCCATCGACAAGTAACGAAATATATCTCGAATGTTGTAGACTTTTTATTCATTTTGATAAGGAGATTGCTCATCTCCTAACTGCCAAAGTAACTAGATTTGTAATTGCTAGCAATAACGGATGGCACCCTCATCCCCCCATTGCCAGGGTAACAGCAGCCATTTAGAAAATTCCAAAGTCAGACAGCGCATTTACATATGCCATTTAACACTCTTGTAAAGTTTCATAAAGTTTGGAGCATTTTGATTTTTTTTAATTTTCTGTTTCCATGGTAACAGTGACCATTTCCAAAATTCCAAAGACAGGTGCCACTTTGGGACATGCCATGTTATATACCAATAAAGTTTCATTGGGTTTAATCTTATATTCTTTAAGAAAATACAGCTTTAATGTGTTTTCCCATAGGGCCAATGTTAAACTTTCGACCTGTTTCCATGACAATGGCGGCCATTTTGGAATTTGTAAATACTGTCAGTACATCTAGGCATACAAAGTAACATTTCCATAAAGTTTCATCCAGTTGGGTCTTATAATGAAAGATTTAGAATTTAGAATTTTTTTTGCATTTTAGCAGTTTCCATGGCAACGGTAGCCATCTTGAAAATGTCATACCCGGATTGCAAATCTGCACTTGCCGTTAACATTGTTGTATAGTTCCATTACAATTGGTTCATCCAATTCCAAGATATAAGCTGGACAAAAAAAAGTGGAAGAAAAAAAAAATAATAAGAAATTAAAACCAATTGTTCAGAGAACAATTGAAGGTCTTTCCACCGAAAAGATCTATTTTGATACAAAATATTAAAATTCGGCTTAAAATGTTATTTTCAGCGTCAAATGATGGCTTATTATACGCTGGTTAAAAAAAAATATGTGGTTTCTAGACATTTTTTTTAAATAAGGAAGATAATTTGTTACTTCCGGTTTGAAAAATGTCACTTCCGGTATTATTTGATAGTTTACCTGACACTGATTCCAAAAATATATGGTTCTATATACTTGTACATTACACAAGTACAAAAATAGCTACTTCCGGTTTACACAAGGTCACTTCCGGTTGGCTTTTCCAAGGTCATATGGCTTGCAACCTAATGCATAAAGTCCCATGGCTTTATCATGTATACATATGAAGTAAAAGCAAAGGTCAAAATCTAGAACGTCAAATTTACCTATGACCTTGAGCTCAATTTGAAGGTCATAAATCAAGGACCTCAAATCAAAAGACACTAGGTCTTTATTATATATGGTGAATGAGTTATATCACCATACACGTAATTTTAAATCTAAGAGGGAGAAAACTCCAATTTAATGTTAGCGTACCTTTTCAACCAAAATGTATGTGTTACGCCATGTCGCAACTAACAAAAGAGAACTAAGGAGATCTCATAACAAGAAAAACAATGTTCGGGGAGGTAGCTCTTACACAGAAAAGTGTTCGGTCAAATAGGGTCAGTTTCAAAAGCGTATAGACTGTATGATATTATATACAAAAAAAAAAAAAAAAAAATAAGCAACATCATTTGAAACAAGAATACAGCGCAAGAAAAAAAATTTGGCGAAAAAAAAAAAATCAGAACTAAACCAATTGGTCTTTCCACGGTAAAGTCGAAAGACCTAAAAAAGAAACGTACACTAACAATATGTCATCCCAACTCCGTAGAGAGTGCCATAATTAGCGATAGTATTAGACGACCACATCTCCTTACATACCATTGACTATTAAAAGTACTTAAAATTATCCTATAAATATAAAACACTGTTCTACAAAAGGACGTCTTTTACAATTATCACAACTGAAGGTTCCTTAGGATTCTTTCTCAATTTTTTATATCTTCTATTTGTAGTTAATGTATATTAAATTAAAACTTTTCTATTGTCTTTTAATGTATTTGTTAGATCAATTGTAAATTGAAATTAGGAAAAGGGGAGACTACTCACTCACCGACCACGTGCACCTTCCAAGCAAGGACTGAAGCTCATAAACTCGCCAATCAAACGCAGGACTTTGGGAAAGTTCGGAGAGCCGACGGTGGTGTTAGAAAGTTGCACTACGATCTGAGTCAGAAGTGTACACGTTATATACAATGACACCTTTTAAGACAGACTTACACACTGGCAAACCTGATGTGGCACATGCTTGGCAGAGAAGCCAACAATGCCTATATGACTGGAGACCAGATAGATAGTTCCTGACTAACTATGAAAAGAACATTCAGGTTTGATTTTTGTTTGCTTTATGTTCAGTGGCAAATATTTCATGCATAACCAGAAAAGAGGGTATGGATGGGGGTCCTTCATTTCTGTATTCTTTAATTTTTTCGCTCGTTATTCTTTTTCTTTAAAAATAATGGTTATTCTGTAATTACTTGATAACTGTATTCTGGACATTGTTCTTTTCTGTAATCAGTTTATTTTTACACAATTCTTTAAGTTTTGCAGTTATTCTTTATATTTTAGCACCCCATTATTCTCTATTCTTTATCATTTTTTTGTCCATTATTCTCTATTCTGTAAACCCCATCCACACCCTCAAGAAAGGGACAGGAGCAATTTAACAACAGATCCAAGAAAAACATTCTACTCACTGCGTTGAAATTTAGTCTCCAACCCCTCAAAGAGGCATCCTTAAATAGCATCAATGTAAAATCTGATAGTAGGTACAGATTCAGTGGCAGGATTTTTATATCAACCTAGGAAATTGTTTCATCTCCTAAGGAATGTATGTATTCAACGATTTTGAAAAGTGAAACATAAAAAAAGGTTTTTCTTGAAGGGAATCAATGACAAAATGGGGGAATTGATATTAAAAACATAATGTCATACATTGATATCTTTTATTTTGAGAAAAAAGAAACACTAGTGCTTTCCCCTTTGTTCAAAAACATAACTGATTCTACTTTATATAAAATACACTACACACACACCAAAAACAATGTTGGATTTTTGGTTGAATATTTGTTTGCAGCTTGCATTCTTTTTAAGTTAACATTCCGCCATGTTATATAATGATTTAATAAAAGATGTGGAGTAAATGTCTATGAGACAGAAAATAAAAACACCGGTCTGATATGTCTTAATACCATGCATTGCTCTTTTCATTTGTAATACCATTTTTTAAGGTAAGGTTTTGTACTTTTTGTCTGTTGTCATTTTGTTATTTGTTTAAGACTTAAAGGGCTTACTATCCATCTGCTGAGTCTATTCTGTCTCCTGATTTTAACGGTTTGTTCTTTCGCTGTTCTGTTACTTACACTACTGACCAGATTAGGGGGAGAGGTAAATTCCCGTTGCATTCTTTGTGTGCCTGTCCAAAGCCTGTAATCTAGTGGTTATCGTTGGTTGCTTCATAACATAATTGTGGTTTCTTTTTGTTGTCTTAGCGTAAAATCTGGCCGATCGTTTTCAAAATCTCATTGTTTCTATTTTCTTTCATAGCTTACTTTACGCTATGGATTTTGCTCATTGCTGATGGCCGTAGGTCTACCACCATTTGTTCATATCACTCTCCTTTGGTCTTTGGTGGAAAAATGTATTACTTCTAATCAGGAAACGTTTAAAACTTGCACTAAGATGACAGTTTTTTGCCATTATTGAATGTCTCACTGTGATAAAAACGACAATCCAAGTTCTGTTGGTCTTTGGTGGAAAAATGTATTACTTCTAATCAGGAAACGTTTAAAACTTGCACTAAGATGACAGTTTTTTGCCATTATTGAATGTCTCACTGTGATAAAAACGACAATCCAAGTTCTGTTGGTCTTTGGTGGAAAATGTATTACTTCTAATCAGGGAACGTTTAAAACTTGCACTAAGATGACAGTTTTTGCCATTATTGAATGTCTCACTGTGATAAAACGACAATCCAAGTTCTGTTGGTCTTTGGTGGAAAAATGTATTACTTCTAAACAAGAAACGTTTAAAACTTGCACTAAGATGACAGTTTTTGCCATTATTGAATGTCTCACTGTGATAAAACGACAATCCAAGTTCTGTTGGTCTTTGGTGGAAAATGTATTTCTTCTAATCAGGGAACGTTTAAAACTTGCACTAAGATGACAGTTTTTGCCATTATTGAATGTCTCACTGTGATAAAACGACAATCCAAGTTCTGTTGGTCTTTGGTGGAAAAATGTATTACTTCTAATCAGGAACGTTTAAAACTTGCACTAAGATGACAGTTTTTGCCATTATTGAATATCTCACTGTGATAAAACGACAATCCAAGTTCTGTTGGTCTTTGGTGGAAAAATGTATTACTTCTAATCAGGAAACGTTTAAAACTTGAACTAAGATGACAGTTTTTGCCATTATTGAATGTCTCACTGTGATAAAACGACAATCCAAGTTCTGTTGGTCTTTGGTGGAAAAATGTATTACTTCTAATCAGGAAACGTTTAAAACTTGCACTAAGATGACAGTTTTTTGCCATTATTGAATGTCTCACTGTGATAAAAACGACAATCCAAGTTCTGTTGGTCTTTGGTGGAAAAATGTATTACTTCTAATCAGGGAACGTTTAAAACTTGCACTAAGATGACAGTTTTTTGCCATTATTGAATGTCTCACTGTGATAAAAACGACAATCCAAGTTCTGTTGGTCTTTGGTGGAAAAATGTATTACTTCTAATCAGGGAACGTTTAAAACTTGCACTAAGATGACAGTTTTTTGCCATTATTGAATGTCTCACTGTGATAAAAACGACAATCCAAGTTCTGTTGGTCTTTGGTGGAAAATGTATTACTTCTAATCAGGAATAAACTTGCACTTGACAGTTTTTGCCATTATTGAATGTCTCACTGTGATAAACTTGCACTAAGATGACAGTTTTTTGCCATTATTGAATGTCTCACTGTGATAAACTTGCACTAAGATGACAGTTTTTTGCCATTATTGAATGTCTCACTGTGATAAACTTTCACTAAGATGACAGTTTTTTGCCATTATTGAATGTCTCACTGTGATAAACTTGCACTGAGATGACAGTTTTTTGCCATTATTGAATGTCTCACTGTGATAAACTTTCAATCAAGTTCTGACAGTTTTTGCCATTATTGAACTTCTAATCAGTGAACGTTTAAACTTGCACTAAGATGACAGTTTTTGCCATTATTGAATGTCTCACTGTGATAAAACGACAATCCAAGTTCTGTTGGTCTTTGGTGGAAAATTGAATGTATTACTTCTAATCAGGGAACGTTTAAAACTTGCACTAAGATGACAGTTTTTTGCCATTATTGAATGTCTCACTGTGATAAAAACGACAATCCAAGTTCTGTTGGTCTTTGGTGGAAAAATGTATTACTTCTAATCAGGGAACGTTTAAAACTTGCACTAAGATGACAGTTTTTTGCCATTATTGAATGTCTCACTGTGATAAAAACGACAATCCAAGTTCTGTTGGTCATTGTTCAAAAATGTATTACTCAATCAGGAACGTTTAAAACTTGCACTAAGATGACAGTTTTTGCCATTATTGAATGTCTCACTGTGATAAAACTTTCAATAAGTTCTGACAGTCTTTGGTGGAAAAATGTATTGAATGTCTAATCAGGGAATAAACTTTCACTAAGATGACAGTTTTTGCCATTATTGAATGTCTCACTGTGATAAAACGACAATCCAAGTTCTGTTGGTCTTTGGTGGAAAACAGTGTATTACTTCTAATAAAACGTTCACTAAGATGACAGTTTTGCCATTATTGAATGTCTCACTGTGATAAACTTTCACTAAGATGACAGAACTTGCACTAAGATGACAGTTTTTGCCATTATTGAATGTCTCACTGTGATAAAAACGACAATCCAAATTCTGTTCTTTTGCTTTTGAGTGTCTTTTGTGCACGTAGTGATTTTTTGCTATGAATTATTACATCACATCCTTTATTTTCCAGTTTTTTATTATTCTAAATTTTAATGTTAAGGGCACACTCGTATTTAATTGAATTTTCTGTATGTTGCTTAATATGCCTTATATGATTTATGGTTTCTGGTTTACCTTAGTCAAAGTAACTTTATTTTCGGACTTAATCTGAGAACCAACTATTTTCAACTATTATAAACTAATCTAATCATTAATTTATTGATAATGTCTTTCACAATAAATTATAATGAGTATATTGAGACAACTTGAGACAAAGTTTTTTTAGTCTTAGTCTCTGATGATTGATTTTTTATTATCAATTGTTTTTGGCTTTTAACTAGCTTTTAGTAACTGCGAGTACTCTCAAATCGTACTTTCTTGTTAATTTGATTTGTTGACACAATTTGTAATGCATTTTTGTTATTCAATGTTTACTTATTTTGTGTTATGTCTCATCTCACTATATTCAATATGTACCACCTTTGATAAGTATTTAGTATCACAATAAATTTTCAATTCTGTTCTCGTACTATGAACAACAAATTTTCCCTCTATCTATCTTTCTGCAAAAATCTAAAAACATTAGTTAAAATCATCTTTCTAGTCAACAACTCCTAGAAGGGATTATTGACGATTTCGGTCATGTATACTTACTCATGTTACTTGTAGATCTTACTTTGCTGAACATTTTTGCTGTTTCTCAGTTTCTGTAAACAAATTTGAAAAAATGAAAAAAAAATGACTTTCGAGGGTTATAACTACTTCAAGGGTTTAATTGACAATTTCGGTCAAATTGACTTATTTGTAGGTCTAACTTTGCTGAACATTTTTGCTATGCAAAGTTTCTCATTATCTATCATAGTTTCTGAAAAAACTTATAAATTAAAAAAAATGGTCTTTCAAGGGTAATTACTCCCGTAAGGGTAATTCGGTTTTTACACTTGTTGGTAGATCTTACTTTGCTGAACATTTTTGCACAATCTTTATACTATTTACCATAAGGACCACAAGTTTGGTTGCATGAAATTGGTTTAGTATTTTCAGATGCAAAAAAAGTTCATGACAAAGACGACGGACGCAAAGTGATGGCAACAGCTCAGGTGACCCTTTAGGCCTGGTGAGCTAAAAAAAAAACAACCAAACTCAAGCTATTCGTTAGGATCGAACCCTACATTCTGCAAACCAATCAATGTTTCTTGAAGCTTAATTTTCATACGATCTGACTGGTCAGTATTTATGTAAATAGTTTTTTTCTCTCAAAATTGCGATTTTACTTGCACTTTCTTTAAACTGAGCCACGACAGTTATTTGCGTGTTTTGTGTGTTGCATGTGGGTTCAGTGGTTGTCGTTTGTTGGTGAGTTCATATGTGTTTCTCGTTTCTCGTTTTTTATATAGATTAGAGCGTTGGTTTTCCTGTTTGAATTGTTTTACACTAGCCATTTTGGGGCCCTTTATAGCTTGCTGTTCGGTGTGAGCCAAGGCTTAGTGTTGAAGGCCAAATTGACCTATAATTGTTAACTTTTTATACATTGTGACTTGGATGGAGAGTTGTCTCATTGGCACTCATACCGCATCTTCTTATTTATATAAACATTTCAGTTCTCTAGATGTTAAAATATTGCTATCAATAAATTCTGAAGTTGGTATCTACTTCATTTGAAATTTGGTGGATAGTTGTCGCATTGGCAATCATACCACATCTCCTTATTTTTATAATGTTGAGTTACAAAACACTTTGGTCATTGCACTAAGTCAATCATAATCATCTGTTTGCAATGGTTGCTGACCTTCCCTTGCGACGGATTAAATAAACTGTAACATATCAGGGACAGTCTTACTGAGTAAATTTCATCGAACCAACATTATGGTAAGATGAGCTATAAAAACTTAACCCCCCCCAAAAAAAAAGATATCCAACAAAATGCAATAATGGAAGAAAAAATCCGATACTTAGGCACAATATTTATATAGCTCTTAATTATGAATTCTATTTGCTTGTTTGTTTTGTTTTTGTTTAATTAGGCATCTGGCCCGAGAACACAGTTATTTCGTAGTGCATTTCTTTTAGACAATAAATTCAAATTAAAAAAATCGCACCTGCTCTATCTCAAAAAGATTTTTACAGTGTAGTGTACTACTACTGGGACAAATAATATCAAAATTATAGAAAAGTCTACCAGCTCTAACTCAAAATATTGACAATTCTATGTTAAGGGGTCTAAAATTCAGTTTGACAGCTTCAGACATACTAGTTTTGACCTTTTGAACTGGACCAAATCACTACTTAACATAAAGATTCAGCCCCCAATTTTTTAACATGTAATTTCATCCCTTTACTTAATATTTCATGCATAAAATATAAAGAAATAAATTTGGAAAGTGTATGAACAAAATTTGCAAGTTATACACTGTCCACACTAGGACGATAACTGTGTCCTCGGACCATCTGCCTGAATGGAAGCTAAATTCCTTGAAATTTGAGCCCATCATGTAAGAGGATTCATATTAGAGTACCTATGTTGAGAGTAAATATTAATTACAATGGGACGTCAATAACTCTGTGTGTATCGCTTCCATACGATGACACAAGCCCCAGTACTGCTCTGAACTGAACTGTTCTCGAATTATGATCAGTGGTCCAATTTGAAAAAATGTTATTATCAGGGGAAAAAAATAAATAATGACTTCTGTTAAACGGAGTTTTACTGTGCGTATTCTGTGTATTTGTTTATTCGACATGATTGGCTAGAGGTATAGGGGGGTGATCTCCCAAAACTGTCATGACCTTTTTTTTATAATGATCCATCATAAGTCCAAGGTTTAATGTTTTATCGAAGTTGTTGACAGTTTTGCCAGAGACATGTAATACAAATCAATCAATCAATCAATCAATCAATCAATCAATCAATCAATCAATCAGTCAATCAATCAATCAATCAATCAATCAATCAATCAATCAATCAATCACGTTTTTCAACTTTGCTTACAAGGCAAGGGTACTTTTAATTTCTGTTTATTTATCAAATTTTTCAATATTATTCCTGATTTTGAGAAGTATTGACTTTCTAAAATTGAATGGTACATTCCAAATCACAAACAAAATTTGCTTAATGCGTGAAGAGCTACAAATATACTAGTTTTTCATATATGAGTTGATTTATTTACACTCAGTTATTTCAAAATTTTAAAGAAAACAAATTTGTGAATTTTATCAATCTGGCTTATTTTTTCCCTTTCTGCCGAGACATTGAGAAACAATACTAACTAAACACAAAGACAAACAAAATCCTCCCGTGCATTTTAAATCTTTGTGTACAGTAAGTTGTCTCCCTTGATAAAGAAAGTCAAATTGTAAATTTTTTGAATAATCAAAATTTAAAATGCTGTTCATAGTATTTCACAGGAACGTTTTATTTATAGTGCTTTAAAATCAACGGTATAATAAGATTACAAATCAAAATCTAATTTTTAGAATGAATGCAAACTGGAAAACGTTTCTCATCTTTTTTTTTTATAAGTAAAAATGTAACATTTAATTTGTTTTTTCCTGAGCATAGTTTGATGTAATATGACACGTTTAATCAGAAGAACTTCTGGAATATGGAGAGCAGATATTCTCCTAATTTAAATATTAATAACATGGAACTTAAACGCTATTAATGTGACAAAAGCACGAATGGAAGCCCAATGAGCTATAGGAGAGACAAACTCACAAAGCAAAGTTTTGAAAATATCTATTTTCATTTTTCCGTTTTTTTTACTAATAAATGGACTTAGTTTTTTTTACAGTTAACATTCAGATTTAGTCTGAGGTTAAAGTTTTTCATTCATCAATAACTTTGTCAAACCTCAATGGAATTTTATGAAATTTGGACAGAAGCTTTTTTATGATCAAGAGACAGTATTCAGAGTGAAATTTTGAAAGAATTTATTTTCATTTTTTTCAATTAACAAGTAAATACAGTCAAGGGAGAAGTTTTTAACACATCAATTACTTTGTCAAACTTTCATAGAATTTTATGAAATAAGCAGAAGAATTTTTATGATTTAGAGATAATGTCTGAAGCAAACTTTTGAAAATATTTTATTTTTTTATTTTCAGGATTTTTCTGAAAGACAGAATTAGGTTTTTACAGTTAACATTTACAGACATTCTGGGATTAAATTGATTTGATACAATAAATTTGTAAACCTCCATGGATCGTTATGAAACTTGTACAGTAGCTAATCTTCAAGACCAAGAAAAACGTTTGATTTTTGTTTAAAAATTCTGTATTTTACTAATAAATAGACTCACTTCTTATGTCAACATTACACTTTTACACTGACAGCAGCAATCGCAGGCGAGACACATGGTTCCGCGGAACCCGTTACGATTTTTTTTATAGCTGAAGTTATTGTTACCTGCAAAATTTTACATTGTCAAATTATGTCTTTTGTGTGTGTAACATCTGGATTCTTTATACTGTCTTCGTGTCTATGCCACTTATACGTTGTTTTACATATTTAAACAAATTTATATGAATAGGAAAGTATTCATTGAACATTGCAATGATAAATTGAAGCACATATTTAGAATACTTTTAGCCATTAATTTGTTGGCACTTCCTGCATATCCAGTATGTAGCCTTAGGTGGCATTTGAGGCCAAAACATTTTATTCGGCACAACTTAAGACAACCGTCGCAAACTAAAAATCCATATATATGCACGTGTCATTCCTCACAGTTAACAGTTCCGTTCTCGGCTATGTCCGCTTTAGCGAAATCTAGTTTGTTTTACCATAGTCCAAAACTCATTGCGAAAATACTTTTTGACCCGATATAATTTAATGTTCTCGTCAAGCAATTTCGTAAGAAATTTCGTTGGAAATTGCTAAACTTGAACAAGAGTGGCGACTGATACCGAAGGGACATTCAAACTCATAAGTCGAATATAAACTGACAACGCCATGGCTAAAAAGAAAAAGACCAACAGACAAACAATAATACGCAAAACACAACATAGAAGACTGGGCAACACGAACCCCACCAAAAACTGGGGGTGATCTCAGGTGCTCCGGAAGGGTAAGCAGATCCTGGGACGGGTTTGTAGTTACGACATTTGGAAATTATCCGCTATCATCTTTGAAACAGATATTCAATAACGTTCAACCAACCCGTGATGGCGTCCGTAAAATTTACGGATGAATGATTTCAACTTCACCACTTAAACAAATTATTCATCTGCATAAGAATAGTGATTTGTTACTTTTCGTGGGTAATCGTAGCCAGTGACTTCTTTATAAGGAAAAACTCTATATTGGCTTGAAAAGTAGCTGTCACGCATGTCTGTTGTATAAGAACGTGTACATTTGACCTATATGTTATTTATCTGACTTTATTGTGATGTTGGAACACTAAGGTCTAGTGCATTAAGGTAACTACAGGAGATCTCTTCTGTATAGGTTTCTTAACGTCCCTTTAACGTATACTTAACACATATCAATTTATTTACATTACAAAGACATCATACATAAGGGCCGGATCTAGGATTTTTGAAGGGGGCGTAATTGCCGAGCGGAGCAATACAAAAACTTTTTTGATCGATTTTGATAAAATAAAATGATATATTTTCAAATCTAAAAAAGGGAGTGGCGTATGACCTCTACGCCCCAACCTGAATCCATAACTGATACGAAGGATCTAATGTCAAGCTAACGGGTAAATGACCGTCATTATTTATTTAGCTGATGATTCTATAAAATATTTAGATAGTGGTCATAATATATTATTTACGACATAATACTGGAAAATTATCGTCTTTTGAAATAACAGATTAATGATTGGTTGTTATCTTAAGCTTATAGTCCAGTGGCAAATATTTCAAGCATATTTGTGACGTCACGAAGAAACACCGTAGTATATAGCGATAGTATAGGTATTAAGTCAGCTTCATGAAAATTGTATCCGTCAACATGATAACAGGAATCGCCATAATTACCACACAGTACAACAAACCACATTAACCACAAATGCCTGACTCCTACGAAAAAACAGACATACAAACAAAGAAAAAAACAACAAACACCACACTCATGATTTGGTACAGTCAAAAATTGTGATTGGGTTAAACCAGCTAACGTGCAAACAAATCTCCTCCTTTCCATACCTTTGCTTATCTAGACCATATGCCATAAACTTAAAACATACAAAAAGAAACCTGTACAACAGAATGGCCACTTACTTGGACAAGGAAATTAAACATGGCAGATAATTCGGAAAGCAGTACCAATATATGTTTACTACTACAGGAATCTAGCTAAGGTAACTTTAGCTGTTTTTTTAAATACTGCTGCTCAAGAACTTTCATAACACGCTAAAATACCTACGACAATAGCTTCAATTACTTAGAAAGATCGGACTTGCAGTATCCCACTTGCCCTTATCACACCATTAAACTTTTATTGTACAAATGTCAATACCCATATAACATACGTAACTTGGTATCCATAAATTACAAAAGGATGAAAGTTTAGGTCATATTTGTCCGCCATCATGAATTAGTTGACAGTTACGGGTTACGTTTGTTTCACCGATGATCACTGATCATTTCCTCATTTGTGATCTATCATCAAATGCGATTTATTACCGGATTTTTAATTGGCATTTAGCGTTCACACCTACACTGTTGTGGTCCGGTTCGTTTGGCCAAATTGTTAGTTTTATGTGAACGGTGGTCTCTTCGTCCTTTTCGGTCGTGATGGTGTCTGTATTTCCGCGATAGGTATCTTTAAACTTAATGTACATTAAGAACAATGGTATATCGATGCCATTTTAATTAAACAGAGAAAACGTATTCTCAATTTTGCAAAAGTTCCGTATTTATTTCACTCACAGACTTTTCAAATATTGAAATCAAAGATGAAATATTGCACCTAATAAACACAGACCGAAGTTCTATAAATTATTCTTTTTACAGTTATTGTAATAATATGATAAGACGATAATTTCAACCAGTTTTTGACAATTTACGAATGCCTAATATAATATAAAGTATTGATAAGAACAAACCATTTTGAGAATTACAATATAGTTGCCTATAAGTCAAATTTTCTGTATTTTTAAGGGGAGACTATTCCTGTTAAAACAGAGTGTACGAGATTTCGTCTGAAGACTCGCACGATTTGAATGTAAATTATACAAAATATCTAAACATTTTTTATGGGAGTATATTGTCCGTAAATGGATTATATTTAACTACGAATAGGAGCAGTCAAAAATAAAGACTGTTCGAGTTTCGAAATGAGCGATACATTATGATATCCTTGCTATATATATTATCACTCGCCACAACATATATTTATGACTTGAAGGAATTTTAACATAATCTTTGAAATATCAATTGAATTATTCACGAAGATGTTTTTAAGACTCTTGACGATTAAGAGATTTGTATATAATAGAGGCAACTTCTATTGTTTAAAACTGTATTTTGCCTTCTAGATATCATTTGGTTTATTGTGTCACTGTTTTGCTTCTCATTGACGACTACTCTTACGCCTTCTCATAATCATATACAATCCAATCAGTTAATTGCTATAGGTGATGGTCATAAAACTGCATGCACTTGTAAATTTATCTTTAATATTTACTTCATAAACATCATATGATTTTTTGTAGCATTTACAGGAGAAAGTCTCCTCTCCTTGTTCTAAATCTTTTACGACCTCTAGATGTCTTTTGTCTTTGGAAATGATTTAAGCCTATACTTGTTAGTGATCTAGTGAAAACATCAAATAGAAGGTTCATGGGAGTGTTATGTTAACAAATATTATAACATTACAATAATTTGACCTCATATAACCCTTAAAATACCATTTTGTATTCGTTATTCTGTGTGTTCTACTAAGATATGATAAATATAAGAACGTTCCTCTGTTGGAATTCGTTTTAATCAATTTCATACATTACACAAGGCAGATAACTCTCAATGAAAACAAAATGTTTAACAATGAAATATTTTTTCATATCACCAGCAATCCCAATTTATCTTCCAAAAATGTTTGATGGAAATTTGATCTTTTCAAATTTTTTCCCTAATTTTGGTATGCAATTTCACCTGTTACCGGATCAGTTGGTTAATTTCAACTTTGCACAGAATTGTTTCCTGCATTTCAAAGTGCAGAATTATCATTTCTTCCTGTCTTGGGCAAGATTATTGTTTTAAATTTTTTGAATAATCAAAGATGTTCATATCATAAATTCCATGCCCCATCAGCAAATTAAATGATTATCCTTGATAAACTGTTTAATATTTCCATAGTTATCGTACATAGTCTATTATAAATGACGCTATTGTTATTAAGAGATATTTCATCTCATTATTATAAAAGTTCCACGTGCTTTACAAGTGAACAACATTTCATTAGATACATATAAATTCCACCAAAAAACGTCAATTAAAAGGTTCACATTAGTGCACTTTAAGAGATATTATAAAAAGATATATCATAATTTAATCTTAAACTTATTATTATGTTATTTCCACAAAAAATGAAAAAAATTAGAAAGTTTCTATGTTGACGACTTGTTAAATTAAACGATTTCAATACACTCAGTAAAGTAGATAACTCTCTTTACAAAAGCTGTTAACAATGAATTTTTTTTGGGTGCAGCTCATTTTTCACTACAAAGGAATATAGTATGTTGAGGGTGTTTTGAACATTTGTGGAGAGAATACCGAGGCTGGTTTGAACGGTAGTTGGGCGAATACCACGGCTGTTTTGCACGATCATGGGGCGAGTGCTGATGTTGTTTTGAACGAACATGGGGCGAGTGCTAAGGCTGTTTTGATGATCGAAGAGCGAGGGCTGAAGCCATTTTTTAAAGATCGTAGGGGGATTAATAAGGCTGTTTTAAATGATCGAGGGGCGAATGATGATGCTGTTTTGAAAGATCGTAAGGCGAATGCTGAGGCTATTTTGAACGATCATGAGGCAAGTACTGAGGCTGTTTTGACCGATCTGTTGGTGAGTGATGAGGCTGATTTGAACAATTTTTGGGCGAGTGCCGAGACTATTTTGAGAGATCGTGAGTGTAAGGAGGGGGTCGTTAAGGCTTTTTGAACGATCATGGGGAGAGTGCTGAGGCTGTGTTACACAAAAATATTCATACTGTAGTGGATCTGATTTAAATACATGTTCCTTATAAACACTTGACACTCAGTTTTAAATTAATTGTCTATTGTAAATATTATAATCGTTTTTCTTTATATTTGGAACAGGAAAAATCCGTTCCTCCCATAGTATTCAAATAAACTGACTAAAATATGCACGAAATATTTGCAGTATAAGTGGGAAATAATTATTATTAATCTTACAATCATTTATGAAAGAATTAGGGATAGAAAACACAACTTTACAGCAATTACATAACTAGATAATTTAAAACATTTTTTCCTTCTATGAAGAATTGCATTTATATAGTTTTTTTAATTCCTTTGATTGAATAACATCTTATATATCCCAGTTTAAAATTATTCATTGAAAGCACATTTTCTCATAATTATGTAGAGGGAGGCAACTCCCTTATTGAGCTGTTTTTGATCTTTTTGACACTGCAGGTGTCTGTTTTTGTCATGATCTATGTCCGTTTTCAAATAAATAAATTACTCACAAGGACCAAGTTAAGGAGGTTGTATAGGTTATATAGCCTTCTTGCTAGGACGATGTTTGGGAATACCAGAAAAATCTACATGAAACAAGTGAAACAAGTGAAGGAGCGATATACCGCAATAAGATGCTACCCAAACGGCGTTTTCGAGATATATGTTGTTTTATTTTGGATAATATTGTAGTAATCGAACATTTTTAAAAAAATGATCCAAGCAATTCAAAATGGCGGGTCACTCCTTAGTTACGATATGTCAACTGCGGGTTTGATGGTTACTTTTAGCCAATGAAAAATAAATGCAATCTCATTCTCATATCAAGGTCTATTAATTTAGGCCAATGTGATGTCATGACTGTATGAGGTCTGGATTTTTTTGGGGGTGGGGGTGGGGGTCATTATTTCTATGTTCTTAATTTTTTTTGCCAATTTCCATTCATTATAAATTTTGCCCATTTTTCTCTTTTCTCTGCTCTGTTTAATTTTGGTCCATTTTTCTCGATTCTTTATTTTTGGGGTCTTTTATTCTGCCCTGTTTGTCCAATATTTTCTATTCTGTAAACCCATTCAGACCCTCCTGTATTGCTAAAACGATATCCGATTACTCGGAGGTCCAATTATCGAGGTCTACTAGTATTTTATAATTTGCACCACGATTGATCTTTTTCTTTTTTATTTCCTCTGAAGTGATCGTTTTGTTTTCTTATAATGCTGTCTAAATATAAAACATACACATGTTTTAAAAATATTTTATGCATTAAAAATCATAATCAATGATTTATTAAAAGGAACAACACAGGATTAAACATCCTATCTCAAAGAAATAAATTACCCTCACCCCCTTTCCCCAAAATAAATAATAAAACCAAAAAAAAAAAAGAACCCCCAAGAAAAAGTACATGTATAAATGACAAGACAACCATCGACATTAAAATGGAGATGTGGATGTACGTCAATGAGACAGCAACCCAACGACAATGATATTCATTAAACACTATGGTCACACAGTCGGCAACAATTGTTGCAATAGACAGCTATCTGTAAAATTTATTGAACTCTGAATTGAAATACAGAAAATTAAGAAATAGGACCAATTTACCCTGGATTCATTCCACGCCTGGGGCATTTTTAAAGTAGTAAAGATTTAAAGGGAAATATGTATAAAGACATGATTATTTTGTGGCTAAATGCAGTGGCAAATATTTCATGTATATTAAGGGGTACACAACACTTTGACTGAAATAGAATTGGCTCGTTAATCGTTTTTTTTAAACTTTCACCTAGGGTCTGCATAGTGGCGGGATTTCAACTGACATTCGGACAAAAAGGATATGTTTGAAAGAGGCAGACGTTTTGAATTTAAATCGTTGGTGCAAGGGTTCTTGTACATGCAAATAAGGCACACTTCAAAATTAAGGGATTCGTTTAATAAATCCGGACTGGACGTGAATGAAAACAAAAATACAGTCGAATGAACACCCTTCTTTAGCAAGGGTTTTACTGTCGGAGTGGAGAAGTCTGTTATGTACGGCAAATTACTCGCAACCATGTACTTGTGAATTTTATCCCAGTGACAGGCTAACGAAAGTTACTTGCAATCATGTACATGTGAATTTATCCACAGTGACGGACTGACGGAAAATATATGGTTAGGAGAATACCAAAAAGAACAAGGGGTTTTAAGGAGTTGTCAAAACCGTATCAACCAATCTGAGGCACAGCGAAAAGTTTAATCTAGTCACTTAAGATTTAATATGGCAATTGGTTTTAGAAAAAAAGTTTCTAAAGCATATTAGCCTTATTTGCGTATTCATCCAACAAACTGTTAATTCAAAGGGAACATCTATTGTTGTTTCGCCTGGACTAACATTAGCTGAAGGGGAGACCTTGTCATCCCACTTCCGTAGTAATCATCGTTGTCGACGGCGACGTCAACATTTGGTAAACGCATCTTTTAAGGTATCAGATATTTTTATGTTTCTATACATGTATCACAGGCACTTGTCTCAGAAAAAAATTCCTATATACCTTAATTTAACACAAGGTACTAAACTCGCATTTTTGAATGCGGTCGCAAAATTCCATTATATTCGATTTCGCGGTTGTCAACTCCACTTAAACTTGTTATGCCGTAAATCTTAATTGATTTATCTACACAATGGTGCATAACACGCCTACCTTTATTTTATTTTAATAATGTCCAGGTGTTGACAGTTTTGCAGAGTTTTCCTTCATCAGGCTTGCTGAATCATCTACCCAAGCACCATCATTATGGTGCAACCATCTACTAACAAACCATGCGTAACGAAAAACATACGGCACAGACTCCAAAAGTGGGAGAACCTCTCTCAAAAACCGAAGCTGGTCATTACATTAACTGATGTAGTATGAGGACATGCGAATTGGGTTAGCCAAATTGGTTTATGGAATTTATCCCATGTTTGCTTTAGTTTTGTCATGATTTGGTTGGCATCACATCTATAAATATGGACTGCCACGTGGTCAACTCTGCAATTATGACAATGCTGTAAAAAATGTTGCAACCAATTAAGATTGGTTACTGCAGGACTTGCCAAGATTTTCCCCGATGCATGTTTTTCTAATTCTCTCCACATGATGGTAGCTTGTGCTACTGTAAGATTCGACTGATAATGGTGGTCAGGCTCACTAAACCCAAGAAGATATTGCGCATTGGCAGAAATATTGATCCCTCTTTCAAAATGTCTGCCGTTAACCATCGGTATATACCCTGATCGAGTGTTTACCGGACAGTGATTAAAAAAAGTGCATCCTTTCAGGTGATTGTCGCCAGTCATACCTGAAACCAATAACGAAATAAAAAACATTAACTTCATTGACTTTCTATTTATGAGTTTACACAATTGAGAATAAAGGATTAACTAAAAACAATTTATAAAAATCGAAAATCGACAAACCCCAAATCCGAATAGAAAAAAAAAACGAATACAAATTAAAGACTACAGAATTGAAATCAACACGTCATTCAGACCCTCATCATGAGTTCATCTGACGTCATTCATTTCTTGCTTATTGTTATCGTTCCTGAATAATGTAAATCAAGGAACGCGCGTCGGAATCACTTGATTTATGTAGTGTTCCCGTGTATTAAGGACCAATCATCACAGCCCTCCGAAATCTACGTTACACCCAAGAACGACCAAAGAATAAAATAACCAGAATATGCTTTTGAATGGAAAAAAACACTAAAGAAAAGGTATTTTGAACAATATCGGGCAAATCAATCTACAAACAAACCGGTGTGTGTCTAGGGGTTTGAAGATGTTTAATTATTTCTTCCTAGTAGTAACGGCACAAGCCTATAAACATCGAAGTCAACAGGCTTGAGAAAAGTGAAGATTATTTGGACGATATCAACACTTTAAGTTAAAAAACAGACTTAAGCCAAAGACGGTTCATAGTACAGATAGATCTATGGGAATTGGTCAAAGAGACAACAACCCGACAAACGAGCAGAATCAGCCAAAAGCCATGATAGCTATCTGTTTCTTTTATATGCGTATAAAAAGATATAAGTAAATATATAGTTTAATCGATTAGAACCAAATAATTGATTTCACTATTTATAGAAATAAGAGGATGTGGTATGGGTGCCAAAGAGACAACTCTCAATCCAAGTCACAATGTGTAAAAAGTAAACCATTAAAGATCAAAGTATGGCCTTCAACACAGAGGCTTTGCTGACACTGAACAGAAAGCTATAAAGGGTCCCAAAATGACTAGTTTAAAACAATTCAAACAGGAAAACCAACGGTCTAATTTATAAAAAAAAAAAGAAAAGAGAAATGAGAAACACTTATGAAGCACACCAATAAAACGACAACCACTGAACGACAGGTTCCTGACTTAGGACAGGTGTATATTGTGCAGGCTTTGTTTTCTGCAGGGGCAGGTGATAGGCTTCAAAGTATAATGACATTAAACGGTTAAAACCAATGACCTGTACCAAAAATAACAACTGAACGTTAGCGGTCAAGATAAAAAATGATGGACGTCATTTTCAATAATAACACATAATTATATTGTCTAATCTGCAAATTAGTCCCACTGGTATATCTTTTCTAGCCCGCTAATGAGTGCTCATTGGCAGGCTAGATAAAGGCTTGATGTTTTAATACAGTACCGATAGAGTATGTTCACGTAATACAGTTGTTAACCTACAAAGTAATAATATCGTGCCCTAATACCGACTATCGTTATCGCAGATATTATATTCGGCTTTGAGCGTTCCTGATGAAGGTAAATCCAGAATAGCGCTTCGGACGCATGAAATTTATAACGTGCTGTTGTCGTTTTTTATAGACCAGTGTTCCTGTTTGCCACTCACAACAATTGTTTTAGTATCGTGTTCAGCAAAATTTTATCTGACGTTTCGACTGGCATTGCAATGGTGTTCCTCACATTTTGATTTTGTTACATGTTGCATCTTTAGTATCAATAACCTGTATGTCGTCTGTTATTGAAATACAATGAATTTTGCAATGGCGAAAAGCATATTGTGATCTGTGTTGTCTGTTGTATTTGTTATAGATAGTTGGTAATAGGATGTGAACATTACAAAACAATGTGGTGATCATCAGTCACCCAACAGAGGGCGATTGTGTAAACACGCGATACTGTTTAATTATCTATTTACTTACCACCAATGAACGTTATTAAATGTGGCTTCATCTGTACAGTGGTACTGCTTGCTCCATGCTATTCCAACGCCTTTCTTATTAGAAGCACAGGAAAGGTCGATGCTATTGAGTACAAGTAAATACAAAGAACCGGATACCACCAACACTGAAACATGTAGGAAACAAAGCGTTTCAATGTATATGATCCAAACTTTTTCTTAAATGATTATGAATAATGCCTTAAATAATTTGCATCAACAAATGAAAATAACTTGCATTTTTTTTAAATTTACCTCAATAAAACCTATTTGTTTTAAAGATTTTGTAATTCGTATACTGGTGATTAATTTAATGTTTATTCGTGGGATACCAGTTTCGCGGATTTCGTGGGTGTAGTAAAATCCACAAATTAAAACTTTCAACGAGATACCTATATTCTATACGATGTATGAAAACTTTGCCAAAATTATGAAATAATGTATCCATGAAATATAATATTTTTTTAATCCACGAAAATTGGTATCCATGCACCAAAAAAAAAAAAAAAAAAAACACGAATCTACAGTATTTCATTGGCGCTTTTGTTAAATATATGAATTTCAGATAATAAGACTAAGAAAAGGAACGTTTTGTACATACCCATGATGGATCCATGAATCAAAATCTCAGTAAACTACTACAACAAGATCGTACCAATAAATTGAAATGTGCTGATAAGACAGTTATCTTGACTATCATATTATAACTGTAGATTAACCTTTCTGTGACTGGCTGAAAAGTATTACATTGACACTACATCATACCTGCACGACGTCAACCTGAAATGTGCTCAATCTTATTGAAGTCAAATTTTAGTTTGCAGTTTTCTATTTTCAATTATTTTCACACATTCCTATTATGTCTGTTTGTGTTGCTCACCCAATTTTGTCAATTAAACGGAACTTTAAACAACCGTCATACAAGTGGGAGGTTTCGTAAGCTATAAAACCAGGGTTAACCCATCATTTTCTTCGGGATATGCCCGTACCAAGTCAAGAATATGACAGTTGTTTTTTGCTCGTTCCATTGGATCATAACGTTTGATTTTGTCAGTTTGTATGAACTTCCTTTTTTCTGAACTTACACCACCATAGAATACTTCAAAAACATCAATTAAGATTTGAGTGCCTGTTTTTGTACATGTATTAGGGTGTAAAAACATTGACTGAAGTACATTTTGTATAAAGCGCGAGACACGTTGTACTTAAAATGTGCGCACGATCAATGCTTTTAAAGCCCTATAAAGTTACAAAAAAGAAGAATTCATTTCTTATCATAACATGTATATGCTACGGGTTATTACATGTTTTTTGTTTCCCCTCTATGCATTGTAGTTACTATGTCATATAAGGCACAATTAGTCATGAATGAAGAATTTCGGAGAGAAATGCAATTTGATATTGCAATGCCTTGCGATTGCTTTCAGTCAATAAATATTACAGATTCGCATAAAATAGATATAAGCACATACATGTAAAGTAATTATCTATCAATGGTTGAAGTAACTTCGGTTTCTGTTTTGAGAGATCGAAGGGGATGAGTGATGAGGTAGTATGGAACTATCATAGGGCGAGTGCTGAGGCTGTTTTAAACAATCGTGAAGGCAAGTGCTGAGGCTGTTTTGAACGATGAAGGAGCGAGTGATGAAGCTGTTTTTAACAATCGTGGGGCGAGTTGAAGCTGTTTTGAACGATCGTAGGGCAATTGATTAGGCTGTTTTGAACAATGATAGGGCGAGCGATGTGTTTTGAACAATCTTGGGGCGAGGGATTAGGCTTTTGAACGATCGTGGGGCGAATGCTGAGGCTGTTTTGAAAAAAAGATCAGTGGTCGAGTGATGAGGCAGTTTGAACGATCATGAGGCGAGTGCTGAGACTGATATAAACGATCTTGGGGCGAATGATGAGACTGTTTTGAACGATCGTGTAGCGAGTGATAAAGCCATTTTGAAAACGTTTTTGGCTGTCGTTCGTTTATATGGAGTTAAACTTCTAATGTAAATGTGAATAAATGTAGGTAGTGTAATGGATAATGACACTAT
>JAASAO010000460.1:0-43291 GCA_017311375.1 Mytilus coruscus | reverse complement strand
CGTCTTGCAAGGCTATTTTAATTTTTTTCTGTGAGCCTTCCTGTCCTCGTAGGAAGGCGTCACAGAAAAAAATTAAAATAGCCTTGCAAGACGTCGTAATTATTTGGAAAAGGTCAACACCGCCACCGGATTTTACCCTGACTCGTCAGTGCCTCCGGCTACGTTTCTCCCGAAATTTATTGCTTGTAGAGTTTTTTCCTGTGTTCCCATGGATGGACGGAACTTTTACACTGTAAATGTTATCATTAATTATGATATTGTGACTTTAAATGAAGAACCTGTGATTATTTAGGAAATCTGCTTTCGCTATCACTTAATGGAAAGATGATGCAGACGATAAAACATGGCGTCAGATGTTGTTTTCCAAACTTCGGTTATTTCCGTGCTACAATAAAATTTAAATAAACTACACAAGTTACCAAAATTTCTTTATTCTTGTTTTTGTAAACAAATAAAAATCCCTGTCGTATTTAACATCGAAATTGTTCCGTTCTGTCACGTTTTTTTCAAGATCGCGATGAAACGATAAACTCGGCAGCCATTAAAAAAATTAATCGTACGAGATTTAACGAGAGTGACGAAACTTTTCAGATGGGTCGTAGAGAGAGTTATCGTTCTTTATTCCAAAACGATGTTTCTAATATAAGTGCTAGCTAAAGCTGGCATATTAGAAGCATATATATCTGATTAAGGGGAAAAGTTGAAAATAAGGGTGCTGAATAAGCATGTGTAGCAACCAATGAAAAAAAAATATCAATCCTGAAAAAATCCTCCTTTTCTACTGGCATTTCAAATGGTCGATCGTCTCCCTAATGAAAATTTTAAAAAAATGTTATAATTAAGCTTTGAAAAAAAGAGCAGTGTATGCTCCCTGAATGTTGTTCACCCTTTGGGTACACGGGGTTCAAACAACACCCCCAAAACCGAAATATTATAAAGTTGAGATTCAGATTGATGTTTGACTATCAAAGCCATAACCTAATGCTAAGACCAAAATGCCACTGTGGGTGATATTCTGGTTACATTGAGACTTTGCATGCACATTATTCACTGGAATAAGTCTACGATCAATATTTACGTATGACAGGGACAGAAGCGTCCAAGTTTTTTAGAAGGGCTGACATTGTAGATGACAACATAAACTGCTTCGCTGAGCGAAGCTGATACGGATACCGCAGAGGTCCAATCCTGAACAGTTTGGGCAAAAATGGATACAATAGTCAAGCTTGATACAGGTCTGAATTTGGATTGTAATCAAATATTTGACATATTAAAGGTTTCTGAATAAATGTAGTCAAAGAACTTGAAAATTGGTTATACGAGTTGAATTTATATTCAATTAAAGATTTCTTGCTGTAGTGCAAATACACATGTGCTGTTGCGCATAATACTTAGTAAATCTGTTGTCAGACTATAAACAAATAAAGTTCAATTAATTCTCAATGTCATATCAAAATTTATGAAAATCAAAAGGAGCTTACATCAATAGATATAAACAATTCACCAAAGTTTCATGAGAATTGCTTGACAGCATTTTGAGTTATTGTCCGAAAACTGGAAAACTCACTTTTAATGAATAAAACCCCATAACTCAGAAATGTGAAATGTAAAATTGATAGAATTCTAAAGGAGCTTTACATCAATAGATATAAACAACCACCAAAGTGTCATAAGAACTGCTGAAAGCATTTTTGAGTTTTGTCCAAAAACTGGAAAATCCCCCTTTTTTATGAATAAAACCCTGTAACTCGGAAAAGTAAAATCTAAAATTTATAAAAATCGAAAGGGAGCTCATGTCAATAGATATAAACAATTCACCAAAGTTTTATGCAAATTGGTTAAAGCGTTTTTGAGTTAATGTCCGACATGTTGACGACGGACGGACAGACGGACAGACGGACAACGGTATACCATAATACGTCCCGTAAACGGGTGTATAAAAATTGGCAGATTTTATGCTAAAAATGATGTATCATAAGTTTCCAATCAATGGGGTGTGTGCCTCTACACTGTATTAGAATTATTTACAAAACTCACACGCTTTTATTCGTTTTTAATTGAGACAAAATGAATAAGATAAAAATAAAGAATAGTAATAATTTTTGGGGGTTACGGTCTCATTAACGTATTAACCATATCTCCTTTTATTCATATTTCTAATAAAACCTGAAACTTTAGTATGACAATTGTTTCAGTTCCCAAAGGAGCGTAAAGACAATTGGCAAATGTGCAGAAATTATGAAAGTATTTGCCATTAAATAGTGGCGGATCCAGGGAGAAGGGGAAGGGGTTGGAACCCCTTTTGACAATCAATGCATTTGAATGGGGACATATGGTTAGAACCCACCCCCTCTTTATCCATGATTGGGCCTGAACCCCTATTTGAAATGGCTGGATCCGCCCCTATTTAATAATTCATAATTAAAAGGGTTGGAGGTCACATGAAACATTTTTTTGCCTTTCAGTCCAGTTCACTTTCATGACCATCCAGTAATTTATACATATAAAGATACTGAACTGCAAATATTAGACCGTTCAGAAGACCAGTCAACGTAAACAACGAAACTATGATAATTCCCCCATCCCCCAGATATATATTTACTTACTGTGATTATAAACAGAATAAATTAATATATGAACCTGCAAATATCACATTCACATGTCCTTCTGATTCCCTCTGGTAAAAATGAGAATAGATTTGAAAAACCAAGGATTTGAATAGTATATTATACAAATCCTTAGACGATCTTAGACAAACCAAAGGCGGATTTAGGGGAGGTTATTGTTACAAAAAAATATATTCCCAACCGTATGTTTTGGAATAAAACCTTCAGTTAGATGATTACACCATTTCATAATAACTTATAAATATCTGATGCATTTACCTGGCCACAGAGTTTTTAATAAACAAAATTGAAATAGACATCTTCTAAATAGTTTCAATGGTTACTTAATATTATATGTCTCTGATAATGGTAATCAGTTTGCTGATAATTTCTGAGTGTCCATTAATTTTTGGTAACTTGTTCATTTTCAAATTATTATTTAGTGTAAAAGACAATATTGTGTTCGTCTTACTTTCCCTGCATGTAAAACTTATAGGTAGAGGCTATGTTTCGCTCCCTGTACCAATTTATCCCTTTGGAAGACTGTTGAAAAACCAGATCCAAGTTGGGATGCTCTCTGTTATGCTTTCTACATCAAACAGTGAAACTTCTTTTGTTCTGAGTGTATAAATATTGTTAAAATGGTAATTAAACCAGTTGATTAAATATAAGGTCGGGAATGGGTAAAGCTAAGGGGGTGTTGTAGTACTTGACTATCAGAGACATAAAGATACATATATATTGTATTGTACAGGTTATATGTGACAGTCTCTTGTAGTCATGGTAGTACATATATTTTTAGTGTTCTGTCCATTCTTTCCCCGTTCACAAATAAAGTCTCATTGCCATCTTCCAATTGCTCAATAATTTTTAAAAAAAGGGGGTGGGCAAAATTTATATGGATATGAGTATGATTTGTAATGATAATCAGTTATAGCAAAAATATTATTTTAGATTAACTGCCAATGATTCAGCAGTAGCATCTAACCTTAAGTGGAAATGATGCTTACCAAATAAAAAGAACTAATAAGGTCTAAAGGATATCTATGTTAGTATCACAGACATATATACATTGTAATACAATTGTACATTATACATGTAAAACAATGTACATGTATGTTTCTGTAACTATACCTTTTAAGTAAAATCAAATTAATCTTAGAAACATGGACAGTTTGAAAAGATACATTTTTAATTGTGGAATACAAATTGGTAATTATGTTTAAAATTTGTGTGAAACTTCTCATGTAAAATGAATGTTTTACTTTTCACATTAATTTCTTTGATTCATATGAAAATAATGAGATGTGGTATGATTGCCAATAAGATTACTTCACCTGAAAATTTGCACATGCATTTTTAAAATTCTTGATTCACATGTATGTACATTTAATGTGTAAATTTCAAGTTTAAATAATACATACAATACATGTAGCTTTTTAAAGGAGGATGTTGTACTATTAAGGTTTAGCATGAACAGATAACTTTAACCAAAATAAATACACAAATATTCAAGTTTGCAGTATGCTGTTGTTATTTTTCATCAGCTTATACCATGTATACACTATTTATAAATATGCTCTTAAAATGAAAACCAATGGAAAATAAATTGTGAAAAAAATAACCTGACCAATATGATGTGAAATTCTCTTGAAGTTAAATGTTTAATTGATGTTAAATAAATTTTAATTTGAGAAAAAAGGCTGCATAACACAAAATATATAATGAAAACGCATGTAAAACACATGTAAAACATATGTTTTACGTGCGTTTTAAAACATATGTTTAACGTACGTGATGTATTACGCCCGTTTCTAAACAGGCGTTTTACACCCGTTTTGGTACAGCCGTTAAACGCATGTTGGCTAAAACATACGTATTCCATACAAATACCAATATGGATGTTGAAACATACATATAACAAATACACTGTATTCACATGCATAGTGAGTATCGATGTAAACATAAATATAATTCGCAGCCAAGACATATATTTATTTTAAATGCTTTTTATTATGAACAAAAACAGGTTGTCTAGCAATGGATAGTATATCTAATGGCATTCCAGGCCGTTTATCCACCAAATGAGATAAAAAAAAAAACAGATTTTTTGTTATCGTTCTTCTATGCTTTATATGAACTTTGTTAAAGGGGCATTAGCTGTCAAATTCATCTTCACCGATTTGACTCAAATTGTCATATTTGATTTATAACATACTAAAACGTATATCAAAATTACAAAAAGTATAAAATAAAAAAATTACAATGCATTGACTCGATAATATGTATCAACATTTCGTGTGTATTTTTGTCTAGACGTCATCTTATAAACCATCGATAGGACCTCCGAAGACTGCCGACGGTCATATAAACATAATAATAACTGTAAATATAAATATAAACAGATAGCGTCCACGTGCAATTGGATTTGTCTAGGTCTGTTTGATTTCATATTTTCTTTCCAAATTCCAAATTAAATTGGGTTAAAGTTTAAACTTTAATTAATTGTTATTTAAATTTTTCAAAGGGAATGTTTTTAAAAAATTTTTAAAAAAAGAATTCAAAAAATTTTTAAAAACAAATTTTTTTAACTTTAAAGGTTTAAAAAATAGTTTAAGTTTTTTTAAAATTTTGGTTAACAAATTTAGGGAAAATTCTTTTTTTAAAAAAGGAATTTAAAAAATTTTTTATTTTGGTTTAAAATTTTAAGGAAAGGTTTTTTTTATAAAAAAATTTAAAAATTTTTGGCAAAATTTGGGTTAAAAAAAAAAATTTTATTTTATGGGGGAAAAAAAATTGGCAAAAAAAAGAAAAAAAATTTTTAATTAAAAAATTGAAAAAAGGGACAAAACATTTTTAAAAAAATTTTAATTTATTTTTACCAAGGTTAAAGAAAAAAATTTTTAAACAAAAATTTTTAATTCTTTTAAATTGGTTTTTTTTAAAAAAAGGGTACCAATTTAAGAAAAAAATTATTTAATTTTTCTTAAATTTACTTTAAAAATTTTTTAAAAAGAATTTTTAAATTTTAAATTTTTAAATTTTTAAATTTTTTAAAAATTTAAATTTAATTTAAAAAATTAAAGTAAAAATTTTTTTAAATTAAAAATTTTTTAAATTGTTTTAAAATTTTAATTCCTTTTAAAAATTTTTTTAAAATAAATTTTTTTTTTTTTATTTTTATTTTTAAAATTTTAAATTTAAAAATTTTTTTTTAAATTTCCGTTTTTTTTTATTTCATTTTAATTTTAAATTTTTTAAAATAATTTTTTTTCCAAGTTTAAAAACCCAAATTTCTTTAAAAATAATTTTTTAAAAATTTAAGTTTAAAATAAAAAACTTTTAATAAAAACATTTCTTTTTAAAAAAATTGTTTAGGTTTTAAAAACCAGGGAAAAAAGAAAAATCTTTTATTTGTTTAAAATTTTTTTTAATTTTTTCATGTTTAAATAAAAAAATCTGGTTTTTTGGGTTTTTTCTTTTTTTTTTTCATGTTTAAAATAGTTTAAAAAGTTTTTAATTTTCTTTTTGGGTTTTAATTTTTTTAAAGGGAAAAAATTTTAAACAAAAAAAACCCTTTTTTAATTTTTCATATATAAGGTTTTAAACAAACTTTACAAAAAATTTAAATTTAATTTTCCCATTTAACAGGGAAAAATTACTTTACTTTAAAAAAGGGTTTAAATTTTTTTTTCTTTCAATAACAATTTTCCAAAAATTTTCCCAAAGTTTAAGTTTAAATTTCTTTTTAAAACAAATTAAAGGTGTCAAAATTTTCCCCAAAAGATTTTGGGTAATTAACCTTTTAAATTAAACCCGGGGTTAAACCATTGGTTTAATTTTTCGAGGGTTTAGTTTAAAACAAAGGCCCCCAAAAACCGGTCCCTTTTTTTTCCCTTTGATTTTTTTTGTTTGTAAAAAAAGGTTTTTCCCCCGTCTTTGGTTTAATTAATTTAATTTTAAGGTTTTTTCCCAAAAATTTGGTTTTAATTTTATTTCCCCTATTTTTTTTGGTAAATTTGGGTTTAAAAAAGTTGGGAAAAAAGGGAATTTTTTCTAAAAAAAAAAAAAAAGAAAAAAAGGGAATTTAAAAAAAAAAAAAAAAAATAAAAAAAAATTCCTTAAAAAAAAAAAAAAATTTCCCCTTAAAATTAAAGTTATAATTAATTAAATTTATTCCAAAAATTTAAAAAAGAAAAAATTTTTAAACATTATTCATTTTAATTTTTATTAAAAAATTATGATAATTTAAAGAAATAAATCTTGATATAAATTTACAAATATTTTAAAAAAAGAATAACATTCTTTAAAAAAAATATTGTTCACAACCGTCCAAAAAGTTTTTAAAAAAATAGTTTTAAATTTTGTTTAGAATTTTAAAAAAAAAATTTATTTTTTTTTGTGTTTAAAAATTATGTCAATTTAATGGGTTTAAATTTTTTGATAAAACAATATTTAAATATTTACTTAATTAAAAATCTAAATTTATTAAATTTTAAGAAAATATTATAAAAGCTTTAAAAAACTACATAAAACATAACCAAAAAAAACCTTTGTATTTGATCAGAACTTATTAGTTTTGACAAAACAGATTTTATTTTCTATGCTATACAGCTTGATGCCAATTTATTTGTAGGATTTAGAAAAGTAATAGGTCTCCAATTTTTAAGAAATTGTTTTGGTTTACCTTCTTTTGGAATACATGTAATCACTCCTGGCTCTGGGTGACTGGCATTTGACCCTTCCCATATCCATAATTTATAGATCCAAGAACAAATTTACCAATATCAATCCAAAACAAATTTTTAAAAATCTGCAGTGTAACCATCAGAGCCTGGACTCTTTTCATTTTCATTCTCTTTAATGCTGCAGTTAATTCAGAGAAACTAATATTTCCTCAATAACTGCTTTTCATCCTCGCTCAACTTCGGTATATCATCATAAAAAATATCTCGTGTTAAATCAACATTTTTAAGACAATCTTGTTTTTTAATAAAGTTTCTCATCAAACACTTTTGTCTGTTCTTCCATTACAACCCCATTTTCTAATGTAAGTTTGTGTATAGTCTAATAAATATAAATTCTAATCTCTAGATTAAAAAAAAAAAAATAGTAGGTTTTTCTCCTTCTTCAATGCACTGACTTCTTGACCTGATTGATATTTTGTCCCTGTACCTTATTTTGTCTATACATTGTTAGTTCTGCCTTTGTCTTGTCAATTTCTTCCTGACTTTCTTCTGTTTGTCCATTTTCTCATAATTGTTTTAATTTTAAAATAATCTCATTTTCTATTTTTACACTCTCCCTTTTTTTATAAGATGCATATGAAATAGTTTTACCACGTATTTCTGTAAGTAAAGTTTCAAAACATAACTGGTCATCTATGGTAAATTTAATTTCAGAGTTGTCATATTTTGTAAATTTTCATTTCTATATATCTTGATGGCATATTGTTCTTTTACTGTACTTATGAGGTTTTTTTTTCATTTCTTTAACATAGTCAGTATCATGAAGAAGGGAGTTATTAAACTTCCAAAGGCCTCTGCCTTTTATAAAGTCATTAATCTTGAAAGAAACGATCACTGGTGAATGATCAGACCTGCAACTATTATCAATTTTAACATCGCTATCAAAGTGAAAGATATTATCAGAAATCAGAAAAAAAAGTCTAAACGAGATTGTTTAAAAGGATTGTTTTTCCTCCAAGTAAACCTTTTCATATTGGGGTATAATTCTCTAAATGGATCAACTAGATTATAGTCTTCCATTATCCATAGTAATTTTTTTCTAGACTTTGGGTTGTTGATATTATCATAATTATGAGTGTCAAGATTGAAACTTTGAATTAGGTTAAAATCACCACAAAGAACACAAGACTGGTTATCAAATTTCTCAATAATGTCTGCCACCTTTTGAAAAAAGCAAGAAGTGTCTACATTTGGCCCATAAATATTAACTAAGGTAATTCTTTGTTCTTCAATTGTAATATCTTATCTAAGAAAGTTTCAACCCTCATCTTTTTTAACTTTGTGAATTTGAAGATCAAAGTTTTCATCAAAAAAGCTGGCCACACTTCTCTGATTGGATGTAAATGAAGTGAAAAGGTATTCTCCCTTCCGCTGAATTTTAATGTTTAATTCGTCTTGTTCAGTAAAATGTGTGTCTTGAAGACAATAGATATTAAAATTCTTTGACTTCAAATAATTTAAAACATCTCTCCGTTTCTCATTTGTATAAAGACCTTGATAATTATAAGAAACTATTTTAAGTATATCACCCTTCATACGTGTGTTTGGCTGTATCAACAATTATTACACTAATGATGAGTGAACATACATAAATACACCAAGGTATTTGTGAAATCAAGGGACTTTTAGAATTCTCTTCCTTTAAAACTATATCATTTTTCAAGATCTGTGACACCTTAAGACATGTTAGTATTGTACAATAAATACATATATATGAAAACATAAAATTCAAGAACGAGACAGAGTCCAAATTTAACATCATATATTAAATCTGCACTTGGAGACATTCACTGTTGTTGTGTAGGATAATCACTATCAGGTCTAGGGGAGACAAGAAGCATAACTATACAAACTGTTCATTGTTTTGTGCATTCAAATCTGATCCAGTCAGATTTGTCAATATATATTTATCATAAGATGTTGTCTATCTAACACCTTCATTCTAATTCAAAAACAATTTTAGTTAAATGAACTACATATAATCTAGATAAGCATTTTATGTACAATATTTCAAGTCTGTCAGAGTTGTTCAATTTACTAGATAGTAGTATTTCTATGTTAATCTTTCGTATACATGTATTACAAACTCCCATGTTAAATTTACAAATTTATATGATCCATTGTCGATTTAATAAGGCAGAGATGTTTTATATATTCATAGAGGAATTTTGAGGATGGTACTATTTTGTTTAGACTGTTATACGTGTAATGAAAACAAAATAAGATAAAACATTTTCAACAAACTTATCATATGGAATTGAATGGTTTTTCTTTTTTAAATATGTCAAGTGGTGCAAAATTTAGAGCCAGAATAAATGCTTCAGTTCTATTCAAAATTACCACTAATTAGAAACATTTCATTCCATATTTTATCACATTGTGTTTGCTAACCTAAGAATGAAATATGTCATTTAAAACGATTTTCATGTAAATGTTGTTTGATTCCCTGAAAAGATATTTCATCTTAGACACATATATCTGGTATCAATTTTTCAGTATTTCAATTGAATTTATTTTGGGGGAATCCATGAGGAACATAGAAGCTATGTTGGGCTACATATTTATCCTTTTCCAAACTAAGCAATTATCAATAATTCACTCTGATGGTAACATGCCATTTCCAGAGTGACACAAAATTGTAAAATTACATTAATTAACATTTAACACGAAGTATTCTTTTGTTTGCGAACAACATATGAATACTCCATAAGTTCAAACAAAACACCCGGTAAAAGAATGTACATACAATATCTATTGGAATACCTAGAGTGTACAACTGACTGAATTTTCCCAGTCTTTGATGTAACCCTTAAAATTGTCCTTTAGACCTGGAATATTCTATTGATCAAATATTTATGCTTAAAAAGTAAGAACAACATATATATGTGTCTGGCAGGATATACAAGTGCATTCCTCCGCTGAATTGTTTTCAGGATTCAGAACCATCCCAACAGTTCTAAACTATAGTTTTTGACTATAATAATGTCAATGTCAATTTTTCCATTGGTGTTATTATACGTTTTTTGTCTGAGGCATTACTATGGATGAAGTACAAGTTCAGTTAACACATGTCCAAATCATACGTTTTAACAGGATATATTTGATGAAATGCATTACGCAATAAAAGTCATTTACAACAACGATTTATCGTCTTTGGTTTTTTTTTTTTATGAGTTTCCAAAATCTTTTCCAAAATTGTCAATTAAATTTGGTAGAAGTCTTACACGTCCTTCATCTATAAACTTTTTAAGCTTTATTTTTGCTTTTTTCCAAAATATTTATCTATTTAATTATGAATTAATCAATGTAAACAATTTATTTGACAATGTATAAATCTTACATTGATAAGAAACGGATTGATCTGAGTACTTACATTATCCATCTTTACACTTTGATATTGACATTGATCGCTCTAATCATGCTAACAGTAAACTAATTGTTTACGATCTAGTTTGTTTAAAGGTTATATCAGCTATTTTGTCACATAAGTCGCTATTCGCTGTTTCAAGTTTAGGACATAAAGGGACAGGTAAAGAAATAAATGAAACATAATATTGTGAATATATCACATGTTCCAAATTATACGTTTTAACAGGATATAATTGATGAACATGATGAAATGCATTACGCAATAAAAGTCATTTACAACAACTTTGGTTTCTTTGATGAGTTTTCCAAAATATTTCCCCAAATTGACAATATAATTTGGTAAAAGTCTTACACGGCTTTCCTCTAAAAGCTTTTACGTTTTATTCTTTCTATTTTCCAAAATCTTTTGAGCATAGTGAAGTCTATCGCTGTGACTTTTATACTATTGATTTTCATTTTACTGTGAAATAATATTGCCTTTTTTAAATCAGTAAAGCAGTTCAATTGTTAATACTTTTATTTACTTTGTAGAATATTTTTTTCCTAAAACCAAAACCCTGTGATTCAAAGCTACATTTTCCATTTTAGGCTAGGTAGGACAGTGTCTCTTCTGACCTAATAACTAAATTATCTGCCTAATATTTACTAAATGAAATCGAAATTATACATCGTACTTGATTTCACTCCTGTAAAAAGCCTATAAATACTTTTATATTCGTACTTTGATACAGAAATACAAAACTATATAGTTACAGGTAAAATGTTACCACTTGTTCACATATATGTATACAAAGATGTTAAACCAACTAAGGTAAGGGGAGAGTTAAGCGCTGGCAACCATGCTTAACTCAACCACATTCTATATATATCTTTGCGAAATTAAGGCACACATTGTGTACCGATATTTAAATCTCATTAATGGATTAACATGATTAAGGAGACAAATTTAAATGACAAACGGAAACTGAGGTAATTGCATAAACTCCAATAGGAGCGACACCGAATGCGTTGACAAGGTTAGAGTATCTTGCTATGCATGCATTCTCGTAAGAAACCTAAACACTACATACTGCTGTCTTTACATTGTTACAATAGAATCGACAAACTGTACAACTACAGGTCAAATGTTACCGATTGTTAACATGTGTATAACAAAAAGAGAAACAATGAAAGGACAAACAACAGTAGCAAGCATTATATGGAACACTATAGATTGAACAACGGGAACCCTACAATAATGCATGGGTGATAACAGATGCTTCAGAAGGGTCGTCCGTTCCTGCTCCACATGTGGCACCTTAATCCGTAAATCAGTCGATTTCATTAATGTCACCAGCCAGAAAAGGGGAAAGGATAGTGGTTACGATGTGTGGAACATATCCGTAGTCAAACGTGACACATATATCCCATAACGGTCATCCAAACCATGATGGCGTCCGTAAAAGCAAGGTGATAAACAAACAAAATCATGATTTGAGGTTTTTGTTCATTGATACATACTTATAAACACCCCAAAATTTGTATCAGAAAAAAAACATTCATATTTTGTTGAACATCAGGATGAAAACAAAATTTCCTCTTTTCATAAAAATGCGAAGCTACAGGTACATTTCAGATTGATTGTACAACAAAAACTTTTTCACTTACAAGGTCAAACTTTAAAAGTTGTCAAACAATACTAGAAATTGAAAGTTAAAGAGTCCAAATCGTATACTTGGAACATTTTGTAACAATTTTACCTTCTTGCATAAGATCAAAATACCATTCAGCGCTGCATGTTTTTGCATCGAGGAACGTTGTTATAATTAACCAAAAAGCATTAATCTGTATCCAAAGGACAAATATAGTTTTACATCCGACTGATTTTTTATTTCGGTTGACGATGACCTACTCAAACATTTTTGGAAATTACATGTATACTCAAATTTCAAAATCTGTCAAAATTGCGGTTTTGGGCTATTTTCTGTTTTGAAATAAGCCATACTATTTAAAGAACCTTTAAGTACAAACATTCGGTTGTAATATGTAAGGTTTGAAGGACTTTTTGAAAATTGCCCGACTGTGAAATAAATTCAGGGGAAATTGGCCCCACGTCGTTCATTACAAATACAAAATGATTTAAAAATTGGATCATCAAATATCATATTCAGTTTTAAACTAACTTAGAAACTACACCCATCGGAATTAACTGCTGTTAATGCTATATTTGGAGCATGTAAGTAATGTTTACGAATTGTATTGTCCCCATATTACCTATGTGTCGTACACATATATATTTAGAGAGATCAAGAGAGAGAAAACCTAGATACCTGTGACCATAAATATACAGAAAAGGTAAACTTAAATAGAAAAACATAAACTTACAAAAAGAGTAAATATAAATATATGGAAAAGGTAGACATACAAACACAGAAAATGTAAACATCAAAATACAAAAAAAGGTAAACATCAAAATACAGAAAAGGTAAACATCAAAATACATAAAAGGTAAACATCAAAATAAGAAAAAGGTAAACATCAAAATACAGACAAGGTAATCATAAAAATACAGTACAGGTAAACATACTTAACATAAAAATACAAAATAAGATAAACAATATAAATACATGTATACAGAAAAGATAAACAAAAATTCATTTATACAGAAAAGGTAAACATAATTTCATGCATACAGAAAGGTAAACATAAATAAACAGAGGAATGAATTTAAATGTACAGAGATAATAACAAAATAAATTCAGAGACAATTCAAATAAATATACAAATAGCGTAAACATAAATAATGTTAACATTAAAGAAAAGACAGAGTAAAAATAATTAGCAAACATAAATTTAACACGGAAAGGTTAACATAGATAACAGCGGGCGTAAACATCAATACAAAGAGAAGGTTAACGTAATTATACAATTTTACTAGCGAGAAAGCTTATATACATTAACTGAACAAAAATCGGTGAAAAAAAGATGGATAGAAAAGAATACAGAAAACATTTGATATGATGTCCATGTGTACGATATTTGTTTCAGGGGTAATGTTCGTCCCATACGGACGAGAGAAAGAAAGATGGAAGCCAAGGCATATAAAATGTAAGAAAGCTATTATAATGACAAACATCATGTATTTGTTGTGACATTTAAATGTTTGATTTTTGTTTACGAACGTCAAATGGCAACTCTAACATGAATATTAAGGATAATCGATCGTATAAGATAACGAAATTGAAATGTTCAGTATAATTGAAAAAGGTAACTATCAGACAAGACTCTGCACTGAAAATCTGCACTAGAAAGCGCAACAAAACCAAAACACAGTAAGGCACTGATCGTTCATCTTCTGTATGGGGTATGTTTTTAAGACAAATTGGTTTCAAATTCTAAATTTTTTGAGAAATATTAACTTATTTCAGAGGGAAATAAAAAAAACAGCAGCATTGATTTATTGAAGAAAAAAATCTTTTTCCTGTGTTTTTGATTACAGTTGACAAAAAATATTCCCCACACCCCAGAAGAATAACCGTAACCCATCAGAAACAAAGGATGCATGGGAATTGCCTAAGAAAACTTTGTCTGCTCTCTGTATGACTTCGGTCCATTCAAGGATGACTTAATTTAATTTAAACGCTATTCTAAAAATAAGGTTATTCGTGCATTTTTTTTTTTTTCAATACTGACCGGAGATTTTTAACATTTTGAACGCTAAACTAGAAAACGATGTGTTCGCACAGAAATTAGTATAGTGTTTACTTTTTATATTAATTGTGGTTACGTGTAAATTTAAACATAACTTGACAGTTTTGTCTCCGTCATTCAAGATCCGTTTCATTTATCTTAGATAGTTTAGTTAATAAGCACCAACTAAATCTACGTCACTAATTTCATAATACACATCTTCATTCTGTATCGGGGTTACATTTTTTTTTCGAGTTCTGTTATCGTACGATAAGATACCGTAAGAATTGCTTTTGGTTGTCCTGATTGTTGTCTTTTGTTCCACTGTGGGCCATCAATTATTGATTTTGAAATTGAGTGTTTTGCTTTCAACGCAATTCTTACAACAAAAGTCATACACAGCATAGCACCGACCAATATAATGTAGATAACTAAGGTATAGTTTGGTTGGTCATGTTCTCGTCTGTTTTCTGAAATATATAATCTAGCCATATATCAAAACATTCGATCTTTGATATCACGTTTTGTCTTATTAAACTGAGCAAAGGGGAACTAAATCATTGAATAAATTATCATTTGGTACGCCAAACTCGATTGTTGTCTACGTAAAACTCACCAGTGGCGCTCAAATCAAAACAGTTGTAAAGCTAAATCAAATTCGAAGTTAAACATTTCATGTTGGTTAATATATTAGTTCAAACAATTTCCTTATTAGATAACTTGTGATCATTGTGGACCTAAACAGCCTGAATTGTTTGAAATTCTCGTTTGAATTGTTTTACATTCGTCATTTCAGGGTCTTTGAAAGCTTACTATGTGGTATCATTTTGCTCATTATTGGAAGCCGTACTGTGACCTATAGTTGTTAATTTCTTTGTCATTTGGTCTCTGGTGGGGAGTTGTCTCATTGGCTATCAAATCACATATTTTTATACAGTGACGTTATAGGAGTGCCTGTGACAACACCAAACGTTATATTGTTGCTTTCTGAAGTGTTCAAATATTGACAAATATTAAGGTGATAATTTCGATTATCTTATTTAGTGCCGAAGAAATGATATTCAAATAAATACAAGAATTAAAAAATGCTGCTCCTCTTAGTTATATAAATTGGAATACTTAAATCATGTCATTCAATAACTGTTTGTCATTATATACGAATTGGGTAAGAATAAGTTTTCCCCACTCCCGAGCACAGTTGTTTGACACTGAAGAAGTTTATTCTCTGTTGTGATATATATTTTTCAATGTTTTCAGAATTTGCTGCTTGCTTCTCATGATTGAAAATATACCTAGTGAAAACGTGACTGGTTATAGTACATGACTGCCGTTTTTTGAATAATGTCAATGAACAAAACACTATATAGTTTGTGCGTATTAAGGTGGATAGGGGGTCTTCATTAATATCCATAGAATATTTAATAATTTGTCAAAATGTAATTTATATCATGCTTTTTTCTAAAATATAATAAAATGTATGGGTTACCAGGCCTTTTTTCACACTACAGGTTGTGCAAAATTGTCAGATTTTATATAGATTATGCATAGAAAACACAACTTTGTGTGATAAAAAGAAATCTGTACCATAGATTTGTAAGATAAAATATGAGAAGTTAGCTCTAATAATATGCTTTCAGATAAGAAAAAAAATGGGGTGACCGGACTCGTTTTCTTGCTACATAATGAAATAGGTAAATTCACAACACATTCTATTATAAAAGTTTCTTTATCTGAGTTATCTCCCCTTCTATCTGAGTTATCCCCCCTTATGTGGCAAAGTTGGAAAAAAAATGAATCAAACAAAAATATTCTATTTTTTGTAAAATACAGTCGTAAATATGATAAAACACATAATTTTCTATAGTTACACGAAAAGTCTTACACATGAATTACATACTACTCTCGAAATTTGCTCATTTCATTAAAGATCTAGACCAATTGTTATCTGCTATTTCAAAATTCAAGATGGAGCAAGACACCCCAGCTACCTTAAGCACTTTTCTGTGTATTTGTGAAGAAGAACTCATTTTCCCAACAACAACCTATACTTGCAATGCACACATTTCTCCAACAAAACCATCATGGCATATGCATTTCCCGGAAACAGAATCACAGTCCGCGTGTACTGGACAGTCACATGATGCATTGCAATTGTCTCCATACATATCGTTTGGACATTATTTGGGAGTTTCAAAATAAAACATAAACAATTCAAAATTCATTCGCTTTACATAAATGATGCATTGTAATATTAACAGTATTCATAGTTAAACCTGCCAATGCAGCAGACACTCTTTACCCTTCAAGAGCTAATGAGTTCATATCTGCTTTTTTGTTTTGGTTCGTGTTGCTCAATTTTTAGCTTTTATACAGTGTTTTGGGAATTGCTACATGTCAATTCGTCTTTTTCTTTCGGTCATTGTTTTGTCTGTTTTCCTTGACATGTGCGATTGATTGCCTCCTAGGAAGGTTCTTTATTTAAGCTTTCTGATATGTTACCTGGTTTTACTCTGCTAATTAATTGTTAGTGGGGTTTTCAAATCTGTTAGAAGTATAATGAAATATTACAAAAATGAGTAACAAAAAGATCAATCCTCCTTTCATTATGTTCATAATAGAAATGAATGAAATGACGATAACATATGCTACAGAAATGTACACTTTGTAAGTTCACCATCAAAACTATGTTATAGTTTTGTCAAACATATCATTAAAGATCTTCATTGTCACTGCGACACATTGTCGACATGAATTGTAAGATAAATCAATATTAACCACAATCTTTTAAATCATAACCTTTATTTTTTGTCTTCAAGTGTATGGCTGTTTTTCACGACTCTAAATCAAAGGGAAAAACAAACAAGAGATGACTTCACTTGTGTGTCAAAATCAATAGGATTTTTGTTCAAATCATTCATTCACTAAGTTTGGCCATTGGTTAAGGAACCTTCTTTTTTAAATTTTCCTTGGAGTTCGATATTTTGTTATTTTACTTTTTAGTTAATCAGTGACCAAAATGGAAGAATATATATCTTGATCATGAGTATTGTAACTATGCATTCTACTTCACTCACTGTGAATGCCTTGTTATGAGTTTGATACTTTGCGCTGCGTTTGGTTTTATCAAGTTGCAATTCTTTTGTGAATTTATATACCAAATCCCTTTTCCCATTATACCAACAAAGAACGTGTTTCATGCTATGAGGAGATCGTGAAAAGTGTCCCAGTGCTGGAGGTGTAGGGTTTGACAGTTGTTATTCGTCTGATAATTAATTATAGTTTTACTTCTTCATTTAGGTTCTTGCAGTTAGTTTGTTTATCGAAATTTTTATACATTTAATGTCAACCCGAATTATTTGACTTTTTTATAGTCGACGGATTTCTAACATATTATCTAACATAGATCTTGATGTTCCTCTTAGTTTCTTGATATTTGAATTGCATATTTGTATTTCAGTGATATTAACGAGCATTTTTCTTGTTTTCGATAACTTTGTCTGATAACAGGAATCTGATGTTCAGTAGTTGTCGTTTGTTGATGTGGTTCATAAGTGTTTCTCGTTTCTCGTTTTTATATAGATTAGACCGTTGGTTTTCCCGTTTGAATGGTTTTACACTAGTAATTTGTGGGGCCCTTTATAGCTTACTGTTCGGTGTGAGCCTAGGCTCCGTGTTGAAGACCGTACTTTGACCTATAATGGTTTACATTTATAAATTTTGACTTGGATGGAGAGTTGTCTCATTGGCACTCATACCACATCTTCTTATATCTAATTATTGCTGATATTACAATGCAGACGTTTTTGCAAAGCATCTAGCTAACAATTATTTTTAAACCGATTTTCAAAGGCCCCAATGTAACTATTAAAAATGAAGTGAATGAACATAACACTTTATAAATTGCATGCACCCGAAGCGCTTTTCTGGATTTCCGTCATCAAGAACGCTCACATCTGTACATTGAAAGCTAATGATGTGTAAATATGTAGAAAAGTTGCATCTATATTGCCAAAATGACATAAAAAGAATAGCCAAATTCAGCTTAGCTCAACATTGACTGATTGAGTTAGAACCTTATTTTTTCATAATTTTTTAATTAATGATCGTTTTCCATTCAGGTATAATTGATAGGGGGTATTGGGATAAATGCCTTCATTACTATAACTAAGTTGGTGGGTTTCTGTCTGGTCAGTATCCCAAAAAAATGATTTTAATGATATTGAAAATGAACAAACCGAAATAATGGTAATACAGCGCAAAAACGAAGAATTAAAATACACATGAATTGTTGAATTCGAAATTTAACCCCAATTTTTTTGCTAGTTTTGCTTGTTTTATATTTACACATCATTGGTTTACCTTGTGTACAGTATTTTCTGTGCCACCCTGCTGAGCAAATACAGGTACCTGTTACGGAGTCACAGCCAGTTGCATGCCCGCAAACACATTCCTTTTCACATCTTTTACCATAGTGACCATTTTGACAACCTGAACAATAAAAAGGTAAAGGTAGAAATTATGTTATAACAGGGCTTACATTATTTGAGATAATTTTCTATACAATTTGATAGACAGTAAACAACATCAAAGGTTACATTATTATGATTGTTAGTGCCCAAAATGACACAGACCTTATGACTTATAACTCTTTGTGTATAAACATTAGAAATACAATATAAATCAGTACACATAAGTATTAGTTCTATAGCAAACATGAAATTTGAATTACATATGTAAATATAAACGACATATTAAAAAGACAAATTCGAATTGTGTTAAAATCGTTTTAGAAAATGTTTTGTAAGAAGCTCAAGTACAGCACTGACCTTCGCTAGAAAAAGAGGCAATCATTGTCAATAAAAATCGGAGTCGAATATACTTCGCAACGAGCGACGTTTGAAATCACAACCACTGATTTGAAATATTGGTAATATGACCACTCTGTCACCGACGCAGAGGGCAACATATATATTTCTTAAATTGTCAAGAGTCTAGATACAGGTTGGGGATAAAATTGACCTAACTTTTTCAGATTTTAAATCTGACAAAAGTTTTCCACATAAATACATTTTTTGTAGTTGTGATAACACTATCTATATCAATTAACTTATGTTTTTGTGTTTCTGCTGTTCACATACTGATTTTGTGTCATGGATGGATACCCCATATCCTTTCTTTTCTGTTATGGGTCTATCTCATTTTCAATAACGAAGTCATGACCCTCAAGTTATGCATAATCACACCATTATTTAGAATATATCAATAAATGCTGGATTAAATGCCAAATGGTAACCCTTAACTAAATATTCAATTTTATTCAAATTATTTCATTTTGCAGCAATGTCGACGTCAACTGTACAACACTTTTATTTACTTTATTTTACAGTTTGTCTAGGTTTACACCTCCCATCATCTTTAAAGTAATTAGGACAACACTCAACTACGAACTTTTGCTGAGTCGCTACGGACTGGTCACTGAAATAAAAGTTAAATTTATTTGTAAGATATATAGTAAATGATGTTTCAATTTTAATTTTAAATAATATGTTTCGTTCCCAAGGTTATCATCAACCCAACTGTTGTATTGACGAGAAATAGCATTGAGATGTCATCTTTGTTGCATATTTTCTGCTCATAAACTTTTCAGTTCATTCAAAGTAGTATGTTTTTACCTCTAGGCATAGATTGCCTTATCCAAAGTTCGCGCAACTTTTTTGAAATGTTTGGTTTTAAATGCTCTAAAACCATTAATTAATTGATCTACTTACGAATTTATTTCAAGCAGCGCTAATGAGTTCTGCGTAGACGAAACACCGTCTGGCGAACAATATAATTAGCAGCGTATAAACGAAACAGAACAAATACATGCTATATAATTAGTATTCTATTTTGAATGTATTATCTATGCCTTGTAAGTAGCATACGATTACGGGAATATGTGGAATTACATGTTTCAAACTAAAAACAATCTGGAATTCAACAAAAGTATAGGTAGTAGAAATAAACATTCATTCCCTTGACTTATGAAGATTTGAAAATTTTATCACGGTCGATAAGATTTTGCCCTTGACTTTTTGTGATGAACAAATCTTCACATTTCCCTAAGGCAAATGCTATAATTGTGTGGTATAAACAGCCCGAAGTGGAGAGCAAGATAGTTTGATCCTTGCCATGCACAATGTCTGCCTCCTGGTGTAGAATTGCAAAAAGAAAAAGAAACCAGAAATATTCTGATAAAATATGAAATTGAAAAACGAAGTTGGCACAAGACATGAACGATTCAATAAATAACTTTTCAATTTAATGCTTTTTACCAATGGCTTATGAACGGGTACAGATAACACTGTGCATTTCCAGACAGGAGGCAAAGTGATTAAAAATTCATTGATACATTACGGTCTAAATTGAACAGAGGAATTGGACAGTTAACCATATAAATTGTTATATAGGATATCATATCTTAATGTGTATGTCGTACATCAGTGTTACTCCTTCGAATAACAATATTAATGACAAACAGCATATCTAACTTACCTTATTTCAACTTTCCTGACACATACGTTTAAATCGTTTGCTTTCAAACAGTAGCATGATCCAATTCCAAGGTACACACAAAATAGGTAGAAATGTTTTTTCATGGTAAGATTAAGCAATATTAACTTTATATATCGATAAGTAAAATATTGATCTAAGTCTTTTGAAATTTTTTTTATACATAACATGACATTTGATTTAAATTGGTATTTCTATATTTTATATTTCCCTTATAACAATATTAAAGTCCAAAAAATATTTTCCTCCTATTATTATTCTCATGTTTAATTATGTATTTATAATTAACCACTTCGAATCTAGAATATATTTTAAGTGAAATATAAAATAACCCGGTTTCGCTTCCTTTCTAGTTCATGCAGTTGCTTCAGATTTTACTTTTACTTAGATTTGAATGTTCTGCATTGATTTCACAGATTTGAACAATGACACACTACTGTTGCCTATAATTTAGATACGAACATATTCTTTAAAATAAATCGTGTTAATAGGTACACAGATCACAGAAAACCTGCAAACGTACAATGAAAAATACCAGTTTTTCACATTCTGTGCACAAATATTAGACGTTTTATGTAATTAAGAAATCAATGCTTGGTAACTAAGAAACAAATACTGTAGACTTTGTCTGAAGAAAAATTTTGATTCCCTAATAGGTTTCTCTCACTGCAGTCGGAGTCAAAATGATGTCTGCTAGTTTATTGGTGGTTGTTATTTTTTCTGTGTATGTTTTTTATTCATTGTTTGATAATTCAAGTAAACAATCATGTGTCATTGCATTAATTATACAAGTCGTATACTGCGTTTACATTTTTTACATGTATTAGTAGAGCCTCCCAGTTTAAACAGGAAGCTTTTACTCAATAACCTACATTTCAATAATTGTTAGCACCTCATATAACCAGGGAAAAATATTACGTTTACTACAGAAAGTAGAAGGTCTGCATCAAATCTTTATTTTTCCTAGATACTGATACAGATGAACAATTCAACATTAATCTATGACAAACAGGATGATTTAAATGTCTAAATGTCAACTTCCCATTTCTCAGCAGTAACATACCCTATGTTCCATCGTGTTATCTTTACATATCTCAGTTCATACATGTATGTATTGTTCGTGCATGTTTAAATTATACGGACTTAATTAACAAGGGTGTGCTCCAAACACAATCTGCTCCAAAAGACTTACGAGGAAGTACGACTTAAATCAACACAACATACATTTTACGGTCACCATCACGAATAATTCACGGATACGGTGTGACATGTTTTCGCAGTCTTAGATTTTTAGATACCACTATAGTCGTCTGATCTAAATATAACCGATTGTGTCCATTTTCCGACTGTGACATGTTGACTGAGTGTGAATTCGAATGGTGAGTGATGCATGCATAGCAGGAGATGGTTACCCTGGCGACGCACCCGGCCTCGCGCCTTTTGAGTTTATATTACTCCCTCAGTATTTGTATGTTGCCTTGATATATTTCGTTTAAATTGAGTTAAGGGATTTAAACATCGGTCAAGTGTGTGTGAACTTAATTGCTTATTAATAGGCTTATTGTTGTAGCTATACAGACAAAAGTTTGGCCTTCAATGTTTTGATGCACAATCCTGAGTTTATTGACATAGAATAAATAAAAGCGCATCAAAAATACGTTGCAGGAAAAAAAACCCGACACCCCTCCTCCTCCTCCCTCGCAAAGAAAACACAAACAAGAACAGAATAAAAACAGACGGAAAATAATTATAGCAAAAAAAAAAAAAGAAAAGAAGGGAAAGAAGAAAACACAAATAGACAGAAGAAAACACTCTCATAACTTAAAAAAGAATGAAATATTATTACCTAACATTATCATTTAATCAATTTAAGATATTTTAGGCTCTTGAATTTTTAAATCTTTGAGTTCCAAATGTTTTATCTATTGTCTCCTATTGATAACAAATTCGATGAACACAGTTAACTTACATGAAGAGACAATAGACTGGAGTCAACAACACGAGTCCCCTAAAAAAGGATATGTTAAGGTCATAATGAGGGGCCCCATATACTACATTATAATTGAATTTCAATTTACAGAAAATAATTTTCGACAAAAACAAAATGGAACGTATTTCCTTTTTTCTAATAAACAATTGTATGTCAATGGCTGAATTCCGCTTGTATTCAGGAAGGTTTGAAACAAAAACAGCACATGTTTTATTTAATATTTTTTTTGTCGCTTTAGAAGGTCTTTAAGCTACAAAATTTAAATGTTGAGTTTCGAAATTTGTTTTAGTAGATATTGAATAAAAATGACTGTATAAAGTCTGTTTAAAATCATCTGACGCATAGACAAACAACCATTAAGTCCATTCAAACAAAAGGCACTGAGTACAAACAATCAGCTTAATTGAAAAGATCAAAAATATAAAATAACGTAAGACATCTAAGCAGGGGGACAATGTGAACCCCCATAATTCTCAACTGCTTGGAAAGAAATTTGTATATTTCTAGCACAAAATAAGCATGAAATATGAAGACCATTGTATGTTAGCCTAAATTGCAGAGTAGATTTGTTTTAAACGTCAATGATGAAAGTTCAGTTCTTATTTTTTGATGATGAGTTGATCTGGTTATTTTTTGATTATGTGATATTCAAGACGTTTGGAAGATTACCGGTTAATTTATTAGTGTTTTGTCTTTACTGTTGAAAAGGCATGGCCAGAAATAATGCCATTGCTTTTTTTTTCTCGTTTTTATCGAATTTTATTTGTTCCATCTGTCAATTTTCTCTTTGTAGTCTTTTCATATTCTTAAACGATTAATTACGTAGATATCATAATCTACATTTTTTACGTAGATATCATAATCTACATTTTGAGTTAGAGGTTTTCCGCTTTTCTGAAGACAACTTAACATACTTTGACTCCAAAAAAAATCCGACGAACAAACGTATTTACATCAATTTCAACAAAATAAACTAATTTGTTTGTCTACTTCCATAACAGTAATGTTGAAACGATGAAGCAAAAATAAAGCAACTACATTACTTATGATAAATAAATGTTTATTAGCTTTATTATGATTATTCTCAGTAACATTTTATAGAATCAATTACTCAGTGTTATATACAATAGTTATTATTCAGTGTTATATACAATAGTTCTTATTCAGTGTTATATACAATAGTTCTTATTCAGTGTTATATACAATAATTCTTATTCAGTGTAATATGCAATAGTTCTTATTCAGTGTAATATACAATAGTTCTTATTCAGTGTTATATACAATATTTGTTATTCAGTTGACTATAATATTTTAACATGAGCAATCTTTTGTGTTTAGTTGAATACAAATACTTAAACTATGTAGTGCATTCACGAAAAGTAAAAATATTTTTCGGAAAACATAAATTAGTATATGGAAGATGGTGTATGATGGAAAAAAAGTACAATAATTACATAAAAGTATTTGAAGATTTCCTAGTTTTAAATCGCAGCTCAGATAAACAATTTAGCTATTTTTTCGAAAACTAAAATAAGAAGATAAACGGATTTATGCTATTTATTCAAAGTACTTGAGATTAATGAATTCCCTGTTGGAGTTGAAATATGATAAAAAACATTTACTGAATATGCAAGGGACAGTTATTAGGATTGAATGTTTCAGGTGAAAATACTCAGTTCATAACCAGAGAGATACAATGACAGAACCAAATGTAAAATTTGATTGTCCAGAGCGTTCTAAAATCTAAAGTACTTAAATACAAAGTAAATGTTCCATCTAGTAGGTACTTTGTCTATTTTACGATTGACTATACAGGTTTGGGTATGCTTTTGACTGAAGGCCGATTGTCGACCTATTTTTGTTACATTCATGTCCTGTAATTCATGGTAGATACTTGCCGCATTTTAAAACATACCCATCTTCTTATTATTAGACTCTTACAAACTATGGATTTATGAGTTTTAACATCGGCAACATGAACGGAATCAGTAAAACAAGTGTTTGCTGTCGTCAATAATTCCTACTGTAAAGCAATTTAAAGAATTTAATTTCATCAAGATTAAATAATAACACACGGAACAGGATATAAGGCGCACCTACTACAGAAATATCATCTTCTTAAAAAAAATTGTCTTGTCCGATTCTATTTGTCCATATATCTTAAATTTCCATGATTGTGCTGTTGTCATCGATATGTTATGAATTTCGACTTAAGTTTATACAATCATGTTCGCATTAATACCGACCGGGTTCTGTAACATCGATATCTTCTATTTCACAATACAAGTCTTCTTCTTCAAATGGAAGTTGCAAGGCTGATACTTTTGTTTCTATTATAAACGATCCAATCTGAGCGCTTTCACTGTGGGTTGATGATCTTCGTTGTGCCTTCCGGCGTTTAATCTTTGGTTTTGTAGTATCCTTTTTTGGTTTCTGTACTTTACGACATAGTGCTTCTTTAGCTTTCAAGGTCATCGTTACAACACAGACCAAACCAATAACAGCAGCAGCCATCATTATGTAAATCATAACTGTACCTTTTGATTCATTAATGTCTCCATCTGAATTCGGATCTTCTTTCTCGCCTGAAACATCAACAAGATCAAAATCAACAAATTGTTTATATGCAAGTTGTAAACACGTATACCTTTTAAAATGATTAAAATGTGTATGATTGATATTGTCCAGGTTTTTTTCATAGATTTGTATCAATCAGCATGGTTCTTTAATGGGTACGTATGCTATAACTATATCTTATACGTGGAGTGGTAAATCTGTATAATTTCATTGACCCCTAATTCCTAAAACATTTATAATCCAAACACTTCCTTTGTCAGTTAGCATTATAACAACGACTTTAGTTTGATATCACTGGATTCTCCACCAGTGTTCATGGTCAAATCTAGTATGATTTTGTAAAACCGTGGTGGTCTTTATTCTCAAATTGTATTCCATAAGTTTTAGTTCACCTGTATATTTTAGCTTAATCTGGTGAAAGATTTGTCTTTTTCTCTTGTTTTGGAAAAAGTACCACAAGTTGATCTTTGTTATGAGTATCCTGACTATGGTGAAATTAAAAAAAAACAACTTTCGATTTGATTGCAAACTACACCACACGTATTTTTTGTGATATTTTGATTACTTTTTAGACATTCCAACAATATAGGTACCCAAGGTTATATATGTGAAGAACAACAAGACAATATAAGTTTCAATAAAAGAAAAACACACTTCTTCATATCTCATACTTTAAACTAGCTTAATATGTCGCGAGTGATTTATTTTTGCGAGTTTTACGACTAGAAAAATAACGTTAATATGCAATGTCGCGCCCATGTCAAACTTTGATCTTCTCTGAATGAATACACGAACAAAGATAAAAAAAAAAGCTTGAAATCTTCTGAACAAAATATCCGCGGAAATAAGTGGGTTTACAAATTCTTTCCCTGTTGTCAGTCTTTGTCTCCCTGTTTTCCGTTAATGTTATATTCTATGTTTTACCCCATATATATTTATACGACTTTTAAAACTTTCCAGTTGAGGAAATAGCAAAAACAGTGAATGTGAATATATATCGGAACCTTGTTGTATAATCTTGTCTTCTACTAGAATCAGACTTGCACTTACTGCACTTTCCGTTTATGACGTCGCATGTTAAGTCATTTGGACAGTCACAAGTTCCATTGCAATCCTTTCCAAATTTTCCAAATGGGCATTCTACAAGATATTCTGATATCATATAATGAATATCTTTTAACACGGTTAATGCAGTACTTTGTTTATCAAATCCTTGCATATTTATCTCGTATGCAGACTAATTTTGTTTTATTTTTCCTCTTTGAGTAAATCTATTCTTTCTATTAAACTAAAAGTTATAATTATATTTAGACGTGACTTTAATTCGTTTTTTAAATAACCTTTTTATATGTCATTTACGATGTTTCCTTTGATTTGATTTCATAATTATTTGTACATTTTGCAGTTAAATCGTTAAACGTGGCTATAACGTGTTATCAGAAAAAGTTAGTATCGACCTCAGTCAATACAACTCATAAGTTTTGGAGTCATAGAATATTGACTGTTGATTTTTGTTTTGGTGTATAGGTAATATATACATTTAGTGCTCGACTAAATATAACACTTGTACTTGTATAAAGTCATTGTAAATGTTGCTTGACTTAATTTCCTAATGCAAGAAATAAAGCTATTAAACGAATATTTTGGAACAAAGAAGTACATTTGTCCATTATTGTATTTACCCTTTGTGCAGTGATCTCCAAACCATCCCGCAGGACACAAGCACACCCCAGTTACCGGATCACACTTAGCGTCGTGTGCACAGAAACATTCCTCATTGCAGTTCACACCGTATCTTCCAGTTGGACAAACTTTAAAGAAAATTAATCACACGGTTGATAAAAAAGCAATTATGACAATTAATTTACCATAAACTTTATTAAAGAATATATAAGTTGATGCAAATCCTCGTACTTTTAGACAGTTGAAGAAATAACATAGCAGAAATTTGCAGACATGAACCGAACAATTTAGTTCTCATTAATCAGATTATATTACAGGAGATAATGTGTATGAAATGATATGGTGAATTAGACAATGAGACAAAAATCAAATCAAATTAGAGTCACACCAACGAAAGGAAGTCTAGAATATGAACAGAAACAAATCAGAAAAATTTCATGCAGTCAACTTGTGAATAAATTTGATTAAGATTTCCAAGGGTCTTACATCAACACTAAACATGCTAAAGGGCACAAAAACACTTCAGGCATAATTGATGTGAAGTGGTTATTACAAAAAGAAATGATCGAAGTTATGATATAATATTTCTTAAAAATTTAAAAAAAAGCTAACATAAATTTACTAGTATATTACTTGTACAATGCGCATTCATGTCATGAATTTATATCATTATTTCTCATAAGTAGCGAAGCGTTTTTAAAATTCACGTTGGGCAAAGTATTTTAGGAAAAGTCGTTGAATGGCATCTGATGACGTCATTTTTGTCGTTATGACGTTATTCGTTTGAATTTTACAGTCTTAGAATATATGTTATAGAGTCGAATTCAAGTATTGCAGGTATACAACTATTTCCATATATAAGAAAGCTTTCCTTGTAATTTTCTAACAAGGGCGGCTTTCCGACAATGGACATACATGACTTTAGCGCTGTTAAATGATCAACCCTTTAACAGCGACGTTTTAAAAGTGAGCTACATTGTCAATAGATCTATCATTTTGACGTTTTATCGTTATTCTTATGAATTAAAAGGATTCATTTCATCTGATAGTAAATAAATTTCCAAAGGTTCAAGTTTGTAGCTGCTTAGAAACGTTTCTACGCCAATTTTTCTACAAGAGACACATATGTACCTGTCGCGCTCTACCGAAAAGAGACATATAGGTAGTTAACGTGGCTGAAGGGTTAAGTATTCAATCGGCATCTATAACAGCATCATATTTTGGATGAGCGTACACTTATAAAATACATATCATATGATAGAATTTGTTGGATAAAACTTAACACATTTTTATTTTGTTCAGTGTGAATAGCAAATATAAAACATTACTTTAAAACACTTGCCTACCTTTTAAGCAGTGCTTTCCTGTAAATCCGTCATAACAGACGCAGCCATGAATTGGATCACATTTCGTGTTTCCTGTACAGTTGCACATCTTTTTGCACTGCACTCCGTAGTAATTATCTAAACATGGCACTGAGCAATCCTGACCAAATTTTCCTGGCGGACATGCTGCAGAAACACATTTAGCAATATAATAACCATCTTATAATCAGATAAATAAAACAACTATTTTTAAAAGTAAAAAAGGTTTAAAAGTTTAAAACCAAATATCAAAATAAAGCAAATACTAAAAACGTAAACGCATAAAAAATATCGATTATTTTTTTTCTATTTGTTAAGTATTTTACATAAGAGGATATTGAAAAACTGACAAATACTATTGTAATGAAATTTGTACAAAACGTGTCAATGATCTGAAAAGATTTTGCAAGTTCTATTATTTTGTCATTTGCAATTCCAGTATAACACTAAATGTTGATTTTTATTCTAGTTTACAATGTAATTCAACTGAGTCACACTAAAATCTACTTCGAAATATACTTTCATTTTCAAAGTCAACGACAAAAATGTTATTCATAGCGTTTTGTTATCATAAAAAGATATTTTCTATATTTTTGTGTGGAAAATCGAGTAATTAAGGTTGATATAAATAAATGAAAACAATGAACCTTTATCTATATATAATGCATTTGATAGAAATGCATTCCCGACTTGTTATCTAGAAATTGGGATATCGTACAGTCATCTATCGATTGTTGAAGACTTATTTTTAATGTTTTAATGTTTCGGTTATTTGTGCCGTTGGTTTGTTGTCTCATTAGCATGCATCTGCAAAACATTTGCACTTTGTTCGTAGGGTTAAAAAGCAGAAGCACAATGACCTTACAATTTATGTATGCAACAAGGCAAAATTACCTTCACATGTTCTATTTTGGTAAATATAGTCAGGACAACACTCTATATCGAATTCCTTTTGGGTTACAGACAGATTACTGAAAGGAAAAAAAAATATCTTCTTAAAATTATAACGTAAGTCTACATTATTGTATGATTGTGTGTGCGTGATACTAGTTTTAATAAAAAAAAAAACGACCACTTTCGTAATACTTATGAATTACCGTTAAATCAAGTGCACATAACCTGTAAATATTAAAGTGTAAGCAATTCAGAGTACGTGCTGAAAAAAGTCGAGATGTTTGCAAACTGTAAGGTATAGACACCTGCTTCCTTCGAGTCATTTGTCTATGAGTTTGACTGTCCCTCTGGTATCTTTCGTCCCTCCTTTGTCAAAGTGCCGTTGGTTAAAGCACAAAATGAGTCATAATATGGTATCCAAAGTGTAGTTAAATGAAATATAACATTGGCCATTTGCCTCACAGAAACAACGGATTATTGCTAACAAAAAATTGTGATGCAACCTTAGTTTTTGTAAAGAAAATATATGAAATAAGACAAGTCATCAACTTTTTAAATGTTATCGATTTTGCAATTAATCTTCTGTGTAATTTTACTTGCAAATGTTTTGTTATAATTTTGAACTAAATGACATGTATGTATGGGTAAACCGTAAATATTACTTATATATGCTTCTGTCGGGTGAAGTATCGTTTAAAAGGAATACTTACCTGCAATATTAGAAGACATGGATTTGCCAAACAGAATAACAAAATTAATGAATGTCAAAGTATTAACGTATTACTTGTAAAAAATGAAAACAACACGTCATAAATTTCCTGTGTCCCAAACGCTTTTCTGGATTAAATGATGCATTCATGACAGACAGACATCTAGATTGACAGACAGAAGGCTGCAAATAATTAGAAGCAAAATGGTACACTGTGAACATGGAAGAAATGGCTATTCGATGAAGTATTGAATCATTCTTAAAAACAGTTTTATAATCCTTTTGAATTCATGTATGCTTAAAAAGAAAAAAAAACAAGCAGAAAAAACAACATAACAGTGAACAAATAGATTAAACAAATATTATACTCATACAGGTAGTTTGTAAAATCTGGCGTAACAAACAGGACACCAACTCTTATCTGATTAATGGTAAACAGAAAAGAAACCCAACAAAACGTTTAGCCATGACCAAACTTACAACAACGGAAACTTTATACCGCAATGATGACAAAGGAGATACACATTACCTTTTCATTAAATACCTAAGTGTTGTTTGTAATATAGCAAACTTTTTCATTTAAGAATTTATCAAAATGTATAAATTAAGACATTGTCAGTAACGAATTTCAGCCTACTGTGTTGAGGTATTGCCTGAGGTGAAGTCAACACAGGTGTAAAATTCCGAAACATTTGTTTTAAAGACCTTAATTGGGTTTATTATCATATGAAACTTTAAGAGGCAAAAGATATGCAATCCAAAGGTGGATAGAAACATAGAAAGCAAACGACGATTATTTAATTTGAATTAAATGTTTTCAATTAATATCTTTTAATCTCACGCGACTATGAATAACGTACCTTGACTTGACTGTTTTTGGACAAACATTTGGATCTCCTATCTTCAATGTTATGACTCTATCAACATAGGCAAAGATAAAAAACAAATCAATGTACATAATGACCCTCAGAACTGTCTACATTATCGTTGTTTCGAAGATGCTTTTTAGTTATCAGATCTGTCGGCACTCTTGCATATTTGTACCGGTCTATGTTGTTATGCTACGAATCGTTTCAAACATTATTTCCTCAATGTGCTATTGCATTGTTTAAACAATGTATCCGGTCATTCAAATGATTATTACTTTTATTTCATTATTTATAGGCTATTTACAGCTATTGAGTTCCGGAATAGGACTGTATGCGATGTCAAATGGTTATTGTTATGACAAAAACAATCTCCGTCACAGGATAATGAATTCAAGCTGAAATAAAACACTTATATATTTCATGCGTTCGAAGGGCTTTTCTTAACTTACCTTTACCAGGAACGCCTTGACCCCAATTTATTATTAGCAAAGGATGTATAAGTACCTGAAGACTTGACGAGCTGATTGATCAAGTGATACTTTAGTAGAATAACCAAAATTCATATAAGTTCAGGTGGTTAGTTTGATGAATATTTCCTATAAAGAATGAACAGACACAACAACAAGAAAATCATTTTTTCTTGTTTTTTTTTCATATCTTCTGTGATAAATTTTGTCTATTCATTTCCAGTTTAAAAAAAAATATGCAGGAAAAACTTCATTATAAGTCTTTTTTACGCAACGGTTATCTATGCAGTGTTGCCTCTTCTGTAAGACACTTTTTTATTATCCTATTAACATTCAAAAGTAATAGTCCCGAGCGTACCCAATAAAGTTAATTTCAGAGGCACATGTTTTACGCACGTATTCATACAATAGAGTCTAACACTCATGGTTGGTTAAGCAATGACCAAGTGACATAATTCACTCCTTTGCTTGTTCCTCGTGCACAAAACAATATTTTTACACGGATGATATACATTTTGACATATATTCATAGAGTGCACCTATGCATATCATTAAAAAAAAATTGTTTTATCATAGATATATAACCTTTATCGGGTTGAACATCTGCAGTTTTATTTAAAATCTTCATTAAGAGCCAATAAAAAATAGAAGAAGAGTAAGCTTTGGAATGTTGGTGTAATCTATTCAATTGTAATATAAATGTTATCAGTTGATTTAACTAATAACATAAAAGATGTAATAGTTATACACCGAGGGATAGGTGTGTCTGGATAAGAAACCCCGTCGGCCGGAGGCCGGAGGGGTTTCTTATCCAGACACGCCGTATCCCGAGGTGTATAACTAACTTACACCCCATGCTAAACCCTATATTTCTTAACATTAATTTCTAAATGAAAAAGAATGGATAGCATATTTATTTACAATATCAAACCATAATTTATAAGAATTGTTTTTACATGAAACCCCACTAGTAACCTTACTTTTGCTATCTTCGTTCAAAGTTTGAGAAGTGAGTAGATTTTACAAATGTCAAAGTTCCTGTTTTGCATATTCCCGTTAAATCCATTTGCTAGTATGGATCAGCAAGTCAAGGTTGACCGTTTCGTGCATTTTATTTAAAAAAAATACATCATGGTCCTTGTATGCAGTTGTCAATACGGACGGGTATAAGACGGACTACATTTTGAGTCAAGCGTTGGTTTGGTAGAAGAGACTTAAGATAAAGGCAATATTATAACCCAAAGTACTTACCTGTATCAGTTGAATTAAGGTAATCATAAATGTATTTGATATGTTACGGTTTTATAGCCCCCTTTTCTTCTCAAGTATAAACAAACAATCATATTTGGACATACTGAGCCTGAGGATAGTTGTGTCTGGATTAGAAACCCGACGACCGGACACGCTCAACATACAATACAGATTGAATATTTAGAACTCCTGGGAATCCAGGGTGGCTGGTCCGGGAGGGCTTTAGAATAGAGACATATAACTGGGATCAGTGGCTGATCCAGGGGAGGGGGTTCCGGGGTTGGAACCCCCTTTTTTTGTGGGACGATCAATGCATTTGAATGGGGACATACGGTTGGAACCTCCCACCCCTTTATCCTGGATTGGGAACCCCCTTTTAAAAATGGCTTAATCCGCCTCTGGGTATCAAAAGTTTTACCTTCAAGCAAAGGAGTATTTAAAGGATTTATTTTTTATTCAAAAAAGATGCTTAATATTTTTGTCGCTATTGGAATTTCCTAAAATGTGTTTTTTAATACCTTGAAACAACTTGTAGTGAACACTATTAGTAATTTTTTATGTTCATGCTTTTTAAAAAATTTAAATGATCAATCTCTATTGTTATGAATAACAATGGACTGTGTTTTCGGTATGTAGAAGCAGGGGTTTCCAGAAATCCCGCTCGTCACACCCTGTGGTCAAAATTCATTGTTATTCGTAACAATAGATCTATTCAATTTACACTTGTTTCAAAAATAGAAACTATGAAGTATAACAATAGAGCTGGGGTGTAAGTTTAAATGAATAGAATCAAGATACCCCCTTCACACCGTGCTGTTGCTTATACCACAAATTTTACTCAGACTAGTTTCTTTAAATTTCACATTGATAAACCATTTCACTCAAAACAAATTAAGTTTTCGTTAGTTATGTTGACCATTAAATATCTGTTATCAGTTATCAGTTACAACAAATAGTTTAGTTCTGTTTAAATTGTATGCAATTTTAATCTGGTGGTAACCTCAGTAACGAATTTAGATAAAACAATTATTGTTCCTGATCCTAATGTTCTACTGTCGGATTTGTAAAAAAAGCAAAATAAACAATGTCGTTCAAAAAATCAGATCCATATTTCAAAGTCGATAATCGAATAGGATTGCGAGTTGACCTGCCGACGGTTTAAGGTTCTCTCCTGGTATTCCGACTTCCTCCGCCAATATCAACTGGCCATCAGATTATAGCAAAGAGCGCCGAAAATAGCGTTAAACACCAATAGGTAATCAATCAATCAAACAATGTCCTTCATACTATGCAGGTTTTAGTGTGTTAACGATTAAATAGTTTGGATTGTCTAGAAATATTAAATCAGTCCCAATTGATGTATTTACAAATCGAACATAAAGTAAACATCAAAAACTGTCGAAAAGTATTGCTTATTTGATAGTAAGAATCACATCTATTTTGAGTCAATTAGTTATCAAATCATAATTTTTTATTGATGTTTAAAAATACTTGTTACCGTCAATTGCTGACGTTTCTTGATTTTTTGGGGGAATGTTTTGTTTCATAATGTTTGTGCAAGAATTGTGATATTTACAGACACATATCCCAGACCTACTTTTGCACACACAAATGTCTGAACAATTAAGAAAGTAATCGTAGTAATAAAATCCCCGATGGCATACTTAAATGTCAATATATATGGCGAACGCAGAAATAACAATACTGATTAAATTGGTGATGGAAAGGACGGCCATTATGTAAATATGCATAATAACACGCAGTAACGGAGATTTATTTTGCCATTTTCTGCAATTTCTGGAAAATGTCTGTTTCAAAACCAATTTTCTCTTTTGCGTTCACTTTCTTAATATTGATATGTTACAATTTTGATTTAATTATTTTGTTTTTCTGTTTATTTCATTGTTTTGTATTGTTCATTTGGTATGTTCAAGGGTATATGCCTCACAAATGTCTGCCTACATTAAATTTGAAAAACAAAATTACAATAAATTAAATAAATACTTTCAGAATTATTCTTTGATTAAAATGCCATGAAAACATTAAGCTTATACCGAATTACTACATGATACATTTCGTTTAGTGCTCGGTAAATTTAGTTGTTTTTCTTCGACTTATGGATTTCGATTGCCTATTTGTCTCCCCATTCCCTGTTTGGAAGTTCATTATAGTTATGATATCATAAACATGTCATAATGGGTAAGTGTCAATATGTACATTGTCAACATTTTCTGTGATAGAATTAAATATGAACAACATCCTACATGTATGCATCTCTTAACGCAAATTTCGTGAGAAAAAAGCGATACTTAGCAAGTACCACTAAAAAGTCTACAGATTCTGAAATGATCAAGTTTTGTGTCTAAACATTGTGAACAGTATGTTTAAATTCTGACCTTGTTGCAACATATTCCTAAGATTTTGGACTCTTCTTAACAAATGTTAAACATACTGCGTTTTTCTCAACAGATCCGCAACGTTCTGATTTTGTGTCCATATATTGTGAACATTCCGAAGTTTTCTAAACACACTCTCTACATTCTAAATTTGTCTAGATATGTTTTTAATTGTTTGATAAATCTATGTTTAATTAATTATTTAATCGTTTTACTGATATTTGCATCTATCTCTTCGGATGATGCTACAATCGGTTTTATATATAAAAATGATTAATACTGAGATATAACTTTCATTCATTTTTGGTGGAAGGCGTGGGTTTGGGTCACTTGTCGTAAAGTGGTCACATGAATCAATTTCAAGATACACAAAATAATGTATAAAAGTTTTGTCATATATTTAAACAAAAATGTTCAATATATCAATATCAGACAAGTACTGATTTTCGTAGAATAATTATGATTAAGGAAATAAATGTATTTAAATAGTTATTCTCCTTATTCGATTGTTATCCTATAATAGTACATAATGTTCTTATTATGTTAAACCATAAAGTACATTATGTAATCTTATCACAAGTGTATTTCTTTTCAAAGAAAACGACGGTGGCCATTAAAATGTTGTCAAGAATAGACTTTGCATTTTTTTTTTACGTTCAGAGCTGATACAATGCTGCACCGATCACAATTAATGTGCAATGAAATAAATTTCTTTTATATCGTGTGCGCGAGAACTTGAGATTTCAGGTTCTTACAAATCCTTGGAAAATTACAAATTATCCCTGTTATGTTTCACTTCATTCAGTTGTTTCCTTATACATGTACTTTGTGTTTTGTCTAAAATTGTGTACGCGTACACTACAAACCAGTAAAAGTCTGAAATGGCATATTTGTACTCGACTATACTGTTTTGTACTCGACCAGTCTGAATTGGTCTGAATTTTACTTGATATTATTCGACCCTAATTTTAACCATACTCGACTGTACTGATTTGTACTTGAACCTTGTCTTTGCCATTGCAAAAAGTCTAAACTATTACTCGACCAGTCTGAAACAGTCTTAACCCATTCTCGACCTGTACTCGACCAGTTCTCGACCTATTTTTTTTTTTCAGTCTGAACAATACTCGACCAAAGGTCTGAACAATACTCGACCAGTCTGAACCATACTTGACCAAATAACCTCTACTTTATTTTAATTTTAACTGTTTATATAACTATCTTTTTAACTGACATGACAAATAAAGGCAACAGTAGTTTACCGCTGTTCAATAGTCATAATTCGATTAAGCAAAAACAAATCCGTGTAACAGCAGCCACAATAAAGTAAAGATATATTTACCGATTTTTACATCCTTACATAATTTTCACATTTATCAAATCGATAAATTCAAATTATCTAATTTTTAAGTTTGAGTCTTGGTATAAACAAAAACTGAAAAACAAACCTGTACTGAGGGTAATAAAACCTTATTAAGGTGCATCTTGTTTGCCATGTGTTTTTTTTTAACAAAAAATAATCATTGTTAATTCACCTAAATTCTAAAATAAAAACTAAATTAGAATTCATGGTTACATACAACAGAGATATAACTATCTTTTTAACTTACCTAACAACAGTCAACAAATCACTGAAATTGTTTATCCTCATATCAGAAATATATCTATCCTTATCATAATTTGGCATATATATATATATATATATATATATATTTGTCTAAACAACAGCCCAACAATGTTAGATCTGTAAATTTGCGGAAGCAAATTTTTTTGTTCTTCCCTGGCCGGGATTCGAACTCATGCTACTGAGATATCGTGGCACCAAATCGCCTTGCACTATGCCCGACGCGCTAGACCACTCGACCACCTAGGCTCTATATAATAAAGCTTTCGGTGGCCGGGTGTTACCTTTCCTCGTCAGTTTTTATCTAGCGTCGTAACACAGTACATGATATATAAGGCATGAAGATGGAATTGTTACAGATCAGCTGAATTATCTATTGTAAAAGATCCTACAAATTAATGTAAGAAGCAGTCACAGAAATAATTATATTATCAGTACGTCTGAACAAGTGACGACTCTACAACAGATTTTATCCATCGGATCACCAGTAGTGATGGTGATACAAGGCTGAAAATACATTCTGTATATATAATTCGTCTAATGTTAGATCTGTAAATTTGCGAAAGCATATATATATTGTCTCGATATCCCAATAGCATGAGTTCGAATCTCGGCGAGGGAAGAACAAAAATTAGCTTCCGCAAATTTGCAGATTTAACATTGTTGAGCTGATATTTAGAGTAATTATGAATATAAAAAGTGTGTCCAGCCGTGTATCACCTTCATTGGTGATCCAATGGATGGATTTGTCGTAGAGTTGTCACTTGTTTAGACGTACTTATCAAAATAATTATTTTTGTGACTGTATCTTACCATCCTTTATGATTTATATTTAGCTAATCTGCAATCAATTCCATCATCATGCCTAATATATCATGTACTGTGTTACAACTCTAGATTCTACTGACAAGGAAAGGTAACACTATGCCACCGAAAGCTAAATTATTAGTTCAGTCGAAGTGGCCGAGTGGTCTAGAGCGACGGACACAGTGCATTCGGTGTTGTCACGATATCCCAATAGCATGAGTTCGAATCCCGGCGAGGCAGAAGAACTAATATATATATATATACATAATTACTCTAAATATCAGCACAACAATGTTAAATCTGCAAATTTCCGGAAGCAAATTTTGTTCTTCCCTCGATACCTCCTGCTTGGGGCACACTCATTAAAAGAGCACACCTGGTCAGAGAGTGATAAATTTTACATAACATCCTGTAAAACTTAAATCACAAAGCCTTTTGAATTCACTAAAAAGATAATACACGAATTTAAAGAAAAATAGCATTTTATTTTACCTGTAAAACACACCTGTACTGAGGTAATTAAACCCCATTAAGGTGCTTCTTGTATGCCATGTCTTTGATTTTAACACAACAATTAATCAACCTTAATTTTTACTAAAGCTTTGGAATACAATTTCTTTTTTAAAAGTTTTACGGATTGCTACATGAATGGAAGTTCTATAATATTAAATTCTTGGCATTACAAAACAAGGGTGTCATTTTTAAAATTTTTTAGTTGCTTTATATACAAAAAAATGTTAACTGCGTTATTAGCTAAACTCGACTAACACCATCAATTTAGAATGTAGGACAAAAGTCGGGGACAAAAGTCATAGGACAAAAGGTCACAATTCCGCATGTTCCGTTCGAGTTTATTTTTCTTTAAATAAGAAAACACTTTTTTCTAAAACATTTTTGTATTTTTCTTGAACTATAATATCTAAAGCAATTTTATGAGCAAAAATGTATTCTAAAAAAAATCAATAATGATCAAATAATTGTTAAACAATTCGGCAAAGTTGCCTGGTACTTAAATGGCTTCATGGTGCCAAGAAATATACCCTTAGCATGATTTGAATTTGATAATCTTCATTTATCAACGCTTATGAACAATTCCCTTAACTGTAACATGAATAAATGTAATAAAAAGTAATTCTTTCAAGATATTTTTGATATATATTCAAACAATTATTAACAAATAATATGTGATTTTTTTCCTGTGACTTTTTGTCCTATCAATTGTGTGACTTTCTGTCCGTTTACCTAAATTTTTACCAAGCTTAAGTTAGTGTTGAAAATTTTCCAGTTACCATAAAATATTCAAAAAGTTTAGAATAGGTCGAGAACAAGTTCAGACTGTTAAGTATGGTTCAGACTACAGTCGAATAATATCGAGTAAATTTCAAACCAATTTAGACTGGTCGAGTAAAAATCAGTACAGTCGAGTACAGATATAGGCCATTTCAGACTTTTACTGGCTGTAGTATTATGTTTTGTGATATTTCTTTCCTCGATGAACATGCATGTTGAGAGTAATCTAAACGGCAGAGAAGAATATGAAACAAGTGCAATATAAAGACTTACATAGAATAAAATTATATTACATTCGTGAGGTAATGACAGATTGCATGTAATTTTAGAGATTGGCATACCAATGTGTTCAACCATAACCTTTATCATATATGAAGTTCTCAATCATCCAGATTCTAATCAAGCTGCTTAGACCAATTCCCAAATCCCTATTTAGTAAATAACACTTATAAATGAACACTCATTGCCAAAGATCCTCACAGTATATAAGCATATGTAAACGTTTTTGCAGTTAATGTTTTATACATATTAAATAAAAAGATGTTGTATGATTGCCAATGAGACAGCCTTCCATCAGATACCAAATTACATAAAAATTAACAACTATAGGTCACCGTACGGTCTTCAAAAAATGAGCAAAACCCGTACCACATAGTCAGTTAAAAAAAAACAAAAAACAGTCTTTTTTTGAAATTTCTTTAACCTATATATATAATGTATTTTTCATAATAAATGCTACTTGTTTAAAACTATGAATTTTTATATTGAACGTAAACGAAAGGATGTGTGCAACACTAAACTGAATAAAACAATATATGATTCATGAGGTGATAACAAATAAATTAACGCGAATAAAAGCCACTTAGGCATCTAGAGATTAAAAAAACTTTAGATATGCATTACCGTATACGTTTTTTAGTGTTTTCTTGCAGTAAAACATATAACAGGTTAATCAGACAAAAAACGACAGACAGGTTAAACCCTGAAATACGCATTATTTGACGTATATACCACCAACAAGTGTTATTTTTGCGGGTATTTCCTGAGATTGTATCATATTTTACTGATGACTTTTAAGAGGGAGATTATTTTCAAATGAGTTTAGTAAAAAACAGGCCCACAGGGTGGATTCTTAAGTATATGTAAAAAGGTAAACAGAAACTCACCAATCTAGATAAAAAAAATGTTTGGAATCACTGTCCAATTACATTAAAATAAAACTGTATTATCATTTGAACAACTTATTACAAGAAATACATGTATTGTTACGATGTATAAAAAAAACGAGTCACTTTGGTAAGTAGTGTATTATAACTACGTTAACAACGTAGGGTTACTGTGTTTTCTTCTTTTCTTGTTAATTGATAACCATGGAAAAAACAGACTATTTTGTAACAAAAACAACAACAAAAAATCAAAATGTTTGTTATCTCTCTTTTGTCTGACAATTGTATTATGTTTCGTCCAAAAGTTTGAATCAGGATACAAAATTATAGAATCCTCATCACCAAAATTATATTGCTGTACTTAATAGAAAAAGAAAAATATATGGTGATTATTAGTGCGTAAAATATAAATATAAGTGTAGCAACGAACAAAAGATGGCACAAAAAGAAGCACAAAATAGTTTAATGTACAATTTCACAAAAAAAAAAAAAACAAACAGACAGACATAGGTCACAGTATGATGACCAGTACGGTGTGAAACACTAAGATTTCATACATGTGAATGTATTAACATTGGATTATGTAATATAAGTGTTATAAACAGATTTGGCCTGCTTTTGGTGTTGATCTGATATATAACTCTTCAGAGATTTGTTCTATCAGGAACTTGTAAATAATTCATTTGAAAATGTATTAATTTTGTATTGAAATGAAACTGCTTGATCTGAGTACTAAATTATTTATGAAAATACCAAACTTGGAAAACATATTAGTATTTATTCAGTTTAAATAGTGAATAAATAATTAAACAAATATTAAATTTACTATATTCTAAGACGAAATAGATAAACGTTAATTGAAGACTATTATTAAGAATATGAAGACATTAAAGAATTTGCGAAAATTAAAGTTAATTAAATAAATTTACTAATAGAAGAAATGTTATTTTAAGTTACTTAAGTATTGAAATATTGTAATGTTCATTACAAGTTTTCAATTACATGCTTAATTCAGGTAATCTTGCTAAAATTGATGCCACTTTAATTAAGTCTTAATACAAATAGATTTATTCCATCAACATGACGATTCTAAACAATGTTTGGTTTTATAAGATTACGTAACAATTTTACACAGTTTTATCACTGTAAGCATTATAAATACATCTAAATATTGACTATCAATATATTCTATAAATTGGTGATTCATTCAATATCTTAAAATTCATAGTTCTGTTATATATTCCTTATGTATGTTTAAATTATATATTATTAATAACAGTCGCTAAAGGAATCAGGGCACATATTTTCTTCAATATTGCAGATCAATCTTCTTTACAAATGTAGAGTTTGCACGATATTTATGTTTGCTTAGCGTTTAATTGTGTTATATCCTTTGGTTGACTTACGATATGTGCTTCATATCTTTCGTTACAAAACCAATTCGCAGCATCATTTATTGTCTATATAAGTCCATTGTTCACTGTTCATGAATTCGTTATTCGCTAATTATACTTTAGATCTTTGTTAATTGATTTTTCCAGTTCATGTCAAAGAATTTTATTAATGTCAGTATCTTCTTAATGTTATAATTGTCATCAGCTTGTTCATTATGTCTTCTATATATCATCTTTCTTTCGTGATGAATAAAATTTCATTATATCAAATTTTACCAACATTCTTCAGTTACTTTAAAACTGTTTAATGTTCTAAGTTTGTTCAGTTTCAAATCTGTATGATTTGTTAACTGTGTTTTAATACTAATTGTTCTAACTTTATCACTTATAGTTATGTAAATCTTTGTAAATTCAACATCTTTGTAAATCACTAATTAACACTTTTTATGCATAATGATTTAATTCAAAAATTACATTTATTCATGGAACACTAAATATAGTTTCATAAAAACAATTCTCATATTAATACTAATGGTTTATATTCGTCGAAGATACTTTATATCATTAGTTTAAATAATTATATTGCTAATCGTATACTTTCTCAATAGTTTGATATTTCCGTGAGTTCTGACTTAAAATGAATTAACATGTATAATTGATAAAATTCATGAGAAATACGTAATTTTCGTAATTTTTATATTTTACATTTATCACTTTAAACTTTCTGTTGAGTAACAAAGACATTTATGTCAATATACTTTATACATCAACTTTATAGTAATTGCAATATTGAATATCTTTCACGTTAGTTCATCTTGTTTATCCCATGTATGCACTTTGACTTTCTATGATAGTTAAATTTTGCATTCTAAATATTTATAATTTAAAGCTTTTTCATTCTTACCTTTATTATTCAGTTACATCTTTTTTCAATTTGAATTTATTTCTTGATAATTTTTTTTTCTTTGAAGTAAATCATTCTCTATTAATTAAATATATATATTGACGTGATTAATTGTTTTAAATAACTTGCTAATTCACTTTACATTTTTTTGATTGATTTCATGAATGTAATTAGTTAAACGTAAATTTAACAGTATCAAAGTTATATGACTCAGTTCCAAATATCAAATGGATTACAGATATTTTGTTATGGTAATATACTTTAGTCGTTATAACACGTACTTTCATAATTTGCAATATGTTCTAGCAAATTTAGCTATTAAGATAATTTTAACAATATTTAACTAAAATTTAAATTAAATTGCATGCACCCATTACGTTCAAAACCTTTACTTCAATTGCATCAGAACAAATTTTCTTCATTTACAATTTAAAAAAATTGTAAAATGGATTAACAATTTGAAAAATTAATACTAACAGTTACAAATAAATCAATTTCAACTGACATTAGTTTGTAAAATAAACAGAAAATTTGATGATTCAATTTGTTAATAATATATAATTAGGATCACTAATAAAGTTATTAGAAAAACAAATCAGAAATGATTATCGTAATTGAATGAATAAATCTTGATTATAACAATTTCATCATTCTGTGAAAACTTGCATATGACTATGTTAAGATTAACAGTACAGCATCACATTATGCATAAATTCCATTATAAGATTATTAAAATCAGTAGATATATTTAAGGATTATCTGAATCAATTATAATACTTTTATCAGTTATAAGTTGATCTTAATTTCTATAACGTTAGAATTACGTTATGCGAATTATTAGATATTTTTGATTATATCAGTATTCTCATTTAATATAAAGTTATTTAATTATAATTGTTATGACAATAGACAGTCTATTTACATGAAAACTAATTCATTAGGGTTTTTTAAAATTTGAATTT
>JAASAO010004425.1:0-19755 GCA_017311375.1 Mytilus coruscus | reverse complement strand
GCTTCTTTTAGTAATTTAATAGGGTTGTAAAAGCGTTGGCCGTGCGCACATTTTTAGAATGAAGCGCTACACGCTTCATACAAAATGTATTTCGGTCAACGCTTTTACACCCAATAAATTTACAAAAAGAAGCATACAATTCTTAATTGACGCTTGACGAATGCCAAATCCAAAATGTTGTCCGGTTCAGAAACAGTCTACAACTCACATGCAGACAACTGACGATTTCAAACTGTCTTTTTATTATGCTTTTTATCACATCGGTAATATACATTGTATGCTTTGTACTGTATTGTTTATATGTTGATATATCTGGCTTGTGATTAAATCATTGCCCCTGAGGGATTTTGATTGGAATAAACCTATTGTATTGTATTGTATTGTATTGTGTTATATGTGTTATTCTCTGTTGTAGGTATATATAAAAATGAGAAGATGTGGTATAACTGCCGATGAGGCAACACTCCACCGTAGAGCAGATGTCATAGAAGTTAACAACTATAAGTCACCGTGCGGCCTTCAATAATGAAAAAACCCATAGTCAATTATAAAAGGCTCCGAAATGACAAATGTAAAACAATTCAAACGAGAAAACTAACGGCCTGGTTTATGTACAAAATAATGAACGAAAAACAAATATGATAGCAACAAACGACAACCACTGAATTACAGGTTCATAACTTCGGACAGGCACATACAGAATGTGGCGGCGCTATACAAGCTTGAAGGCGCCCACCATCCCCTAACATAGGACAGTGTTGTAACAGCACAAAATAAGAACAAACTACAAAATTCTTAGTCTAATATAGTCTATATTTTATTGCCCTTACAATATATGATACCTTGTGCACATACGGTCATTATTTAGAATGACCTAGCTTAATCTGTTGAATACATTTATGAACATCATACGTGAGGATACAATTTACTATACTGAATTGCCCTTTTCTGAATTACAGTGGACCTACATTTATTTCTATGGATTCCATATAGAATCAAGCTGCGTTATAAGCATAATGTTTAAATCTGGCTTAAAACCAAAAGTGTTACAATAGTTGACAATAATATAAATAATAAGAAGGACATTGTCTACAGAGGTGAATTAAGGGCGTCGGAGCATCCGCCCCGACGGAGCTACATATGTGGGCAACGCTTATCTATACTACTAAAATAACGAGGTCCAATTTGTTAGCCGACATGACGTAAAAACGAAGAATCAAACAATTCAACTAAATATATAACTTATATAGGACAATGATGTTGATTAAAAATTCACCATATCAGGCCCTTTTGCTTTCCACAAAATTAATATTACCAATAATTAACAAGTTCCGGGTCGAATCCGGAGCGATACCAATTTTTCCTTCTTTCTTTGCAGTAAATTCCTCCACTATCTGGAGCACCACAGGATATCTGTGTAACAAAGTAACGGATTTAAAGATATGCGTATTATTATTTGTCTTCTGCATGTGCGGGCCTAAGTTTATGTCTTCGCAACTACACAGTAGAATATAGTCAATACAGCAATACACTGCAACACAGTTATATACACATTTACCCACCACCTATAAGAAAACGCAATGTACAGCATTCTTATGTAGTTTCCGGTTGTAGTAAGAAAACAAAGACGGGTTCAAACAGAAAGATTTTGAAAGCAGGGAAATTGTGCACCTTATAATCAGCATGATAGACGAATAATAAAAATCAAGACTAAAAATAAGGCGTAGGTACTTTCCAGTTTGTTAGGCGGCATGACATAAAAACAACGAATCAAAGAATTCAACTTTATATATAACTAATATAGGACAATGGTGTTGATAAAAAATAACACCATTCCAAGCCCTTTTTTGTTTTCCGCATGATTAATATTACCAATAATTAACAAGTTCCGGGTCGACGGTTTCAAACAGAAAGATTTTGAAAGCAGAGAAAACTGTGCGCCTTACAATCAGAATGACCTTATTAGATGCCAATACGAATACTAAAAATCAAGGCCATTAATAAGGCATAGGAACATTAATTCAGTCACGGAACCGCGATGTCGCTAGTAGCTTTTACAATTCCCACTATCTCCGTTGCCTTGGTGGCTTCCCTTTTTTCAAAATTTGGTCTACCACGATAAAGAAAGGGTAACAGAAATTTAAAAAAAACTTTAATAAAATTGAACATTACAAAAGACCAACCACCAACAATCGACACCGAAATAAAAGACGTACATAAAAAAGACAACAAATAGTGCTTAGATGAGGGTCCTTCATTTCTGTATTCTGAAAATTTTTAGGCCATTTTTCTCGTTTTTTGTTTATACCCTTTGCCCATTATTCTCTATTCATTATATTTTAGCACCTCATTATTCTCTATTCTTCATTTTTTTGGTCCATTTTTCTCTATTCTTTACATATTTTGTCCATTATTCTCTATTCTGTAAACCCCCATTCATACCCTCATAGATATCATGACTTCGTACAGGCACAACATGTATAAAGATTAAACTTGTATCCACAGTCTGTCAAAACAAGTTAAATATATGTTTAGTTTTTGGTGTCTTTTAGCCCAAAATTTCACCAAAACATAAAAGAGGTAAAGCCACACACAATTTATTTCACATCATGGCCATTTTTCAAATAGTCTTTCAATCTTTACTTATATTCATAGTATCAAAGCCCAATGTGATTACATTATCTATTACGGCAGAGGACATTTTAGCGAGAAAAAAAAAAAAAAAAATTAGACGTTTTAGCTCTAAGTATAACCCATTTTAGCGCTAAATTGTTGACCTATGTCAGCGAAAACTGAAATTATCAATGCCTATTTAAGCGACAATTATTAGTTCATAATAGACTGGTAAATTCAAATAGTATCAAGACAGCACAACATAAAAACTACCATGTCAATTAGAATACAGCGCTAAAACTTTTTAACGTTATAACTCGTGAGTTCCAAGTCCGTTTTAGCATATAATTTATATCCCAGAAAACGTGCGGAATGGACTCTTGATATACCACTTGTAAAAAACTGTTCATAAAATTGCGATTAGAACTGGTTTTTTTGTTGTCTTCATCTTGTCTAAATTGAGGTGCAAATTCATCAATACTTATATTCTTATTTAAATATAATTATGTTGTTGGTTTTTAATTTATGCATCAATGAACCAGATCTGTCAACTCTATGTTCAGATTGTTAAGTAGTTATTATTTAAATGTACAAAACGAAAATGTACTGAATTGTCTGAAAAGCTACTAATCAAATTATCAACATCACTACCAGTACTGGTTTGATTGCAGTGGCGGATCCAGAAATTTTCATAAGAGGGGGCCCACTGACTGCCTAAGAGGGGGCCCACTCCAGTCAAGCTTCAGTGATTCCCTATATAATCAACCAAATTTTTCCCACAAAAGGGGGGGGGGGGGGGCCTGAAAGACCCTCTAAATCCGCCTCTGGATTGTAATCAAATTAATTGAACAGTAATAAATTGAAAATAAACAAATTAAGTTGTCTCTATTCTTTAAGGATGTACTTAGGTGAAACTAAAAAAAAATCTAGAATTTAGAATTGATACTATAAGTCGGAAGAGCATTAGTTAAGGAAAAAAATAAGCTTAAAATATTGATAGGTTATGGAGCTCCTTTTCGAGACATTTGAGTTTTAAAAAAAAATGGCGGGAAAAGGCTGACTCGGACTTTTACCTTATATTTGCATTGGTATTATTTGGGTCTCAAATCGAAAGAAAAGAAATCTAGAATCTGCTTAAATTTTGGTAAATGACCTTTTATGAGCTATTGAAGTCTTATATGAAAAGAAAAATTGATGTTATGGGGCAAAATAATTTACCCTGTATCATCTGACACAAATTCCTAAACCTCACCTAAGTACATCCTTGAGATTGCCATTTGGTCATATATCTCCTCAAGTATCCAGGAGCGCTGTTCCTTTGCTTTTTTGTGAGTTTTTGCTGTGCATGTGTGATTTTGTGTCATGGATGGATTCCCCATATCCTTTCTTTTCTATAACATTATAGTGATAATGACAATGGCTTAACGGTTTATATCAATTGGGTAAATGCAGGATCAGTATTAGTTGTTGTTCGTTTTGTCAATGCATTACTTAGGGTTGCTGCTCACAAGGAAGCTATTAAACCAAGACTTCCAAATGGTGAAGTTGAAATCATCCCTTCGTAAATTTTACGGACGCCATCACGAGTTGGTGGATCGTTATGGAATAACCGTTTCACAGATGATATCGGATATGTTCCTTATGTCGTAATTACAATCCACTTCCCTTTTCACCACGAATGTAACCTACCGAATTAGACTATTTACCGGATTTGTAATAACATGAGCAACACGATGGGTGCCACATGTGGAGCAGGATCTGCTTACCCTTCCGGAGCACCTGAGATCACCCCCAGTTTTTAGTGGGGTTCGTGTTGCTGTCTTTAGTTTTCAATGTTGTGTCTTGTGTACTATTATTTGTCTGTTTGTCTTTTTATTTTTTGGCCATGGCGTTGTCAGTTTATTTTCGATCTATGAGTTTGACTGTCCCTCTGGTATCTTTCTGAGATAATTAGTCATGATAGATGGTCAAGCAAGCTGCAAAGACTATTGCTTATGTATCTTAAGTCAAACGAAACTATTTCATTTGGCACAAAAGTGAAAACGTCAATTCACACCATAGCACATTTCAAAATTCACGTATACTACTAGTACCTGTTTGTGTGTCTAACCATGATGACCAAAAGTATATAGATAAACTGGGACGCATGCACATTGGAACTATAACCATCGAAAAACCTTACACACCCAAATATAATGGTGAGGTTATATGGATATACCCTACTCATTATTGGCAGAGGCCCTTTTAATCTCGTATACAGAAGTGAGATGTCAATTAGAAGTGTGCCAATCTATAAAAGTATAAAGTTCACCGATGACAGAAAACAAATACTGTTGTCAAATGAAAAGGATGCTGATAATATTAACAAGCTAATACTTATCGTTCGTTTATGAATTGACATCGCGTGACATTATCTGATAGATTAGAATAAGAGTTTAAATGGCAAAACTGTTAGGAATTTTGGGTCCTCAAGGCTCTTCAACTTCGTACTTGTTTGGCCTTTTAAACTTTTTTGTTTCACATCACTGATGAGTCTCTTTAAGACGAAATGCGTGTCTGGCGTATAAAATTTTAATCCTAGTATCCATGATGAGTTTATTGTTTACATCTTCATATACCTCTTCAGCTATGAGCTCTGTTCCCCTAGATTATAACAACTGGAATCTTGCGATTTTTTTCACTTATGCTCATCATTTGGATAAAATAAGGAAGTTTCCAGGGGTGATTGAAGGGTAGATAGTAATGTCCAAATCCACATTGGAAAATTCTTTTCATAAGCCAGAAGTCATTTTCTCTTTTTAAAATCAAATAAGCAGCCGTTACTATAATATAAAAATATATAACTTACATGTATTTCATAGAAGTTAGTAATGCTAACAAGTTAAATAAAGTAAAACACGACATACAATTGAAATTAAGTTAACATCCCGAACCATGTACGTGTTTATCAATTAAGCAATTCAATGTATATAATTACTGAACAATAATTGCGACAACATTGAAAAATCGAATTTGATCTGCACATCACGATAGGTAGCAATGTTGCATAGCTACACAGTCCTCCAATGCGGAATAAATTAATTTTCAGCAAGCCGATTATATCGTTTTGAAATATTGTAAGGAGCATAACTATCGAACAGTAATTGCAGCATGAATGAAGTCATACTTGACCTGCGATTTCTAGTCAGTTGTAAATTTGAAAAAGTAACAAGATCCTACTCCTCAATAAACTTGTACTATAATCCGGAAATCGACGGACAGTCTGAAGGACAAAGTCATATTTTCTTTCAGCATAAAGGTATAACGTTCAGGACCAAAATCCTGCATCGTTCTGTCCACAACGCGATTGCAAGAAAATGAATCAAATGTATTTGAGAAGTTTCTGATATTTATTACACATGACTATTAATAGCATTGAAATTGCAAAGACCAAATAAGACAACATCATGTGTATGGTAGTATAATTGGCGATATAAAGTACTACTGCATGACTTGGACTAACCGATGCTTCCTTTTACTTTATACAAATTAAAAAAAAAATATTCTCAGAATCAACAATAACTTCCCTTCAACCTAATTTAGCACATCCATAACATATTTTATCTACATTTTAATCAGTCATAAGCACTGACAATTTTGTTTTATCACCGCAGTCACATTTCCTCATCTTTAAAAAATTTAAAATTATAAATAAATCTCGCGTAAGTGTACAATTTCATACTCATATACCCATTCACACTAAGTCAAACATTGCGGTTACTGAATGTCCAGTATCCTGTTCGGTTGCGGTAACTGTTAATTCAGTGTTACCAAAATGAAATTCAACATCAAAACAACGGACATCTTCGGATGGATTAGGTATTTCAACTGTGAAAGTTCCAATATGCATGCACCCTGGTTCATCGGTATAAATTGGGTCTTCTTTGTTAGACACAAACACAGGTATATCTACTGTTCTTTGGAACGTCTCTATGGTGTGAATCATATCTTTTACTTTTGTTCCCAATGAGGTGGTCTCGTTCAGCTTTTTTACAATCCAAAAATTGTCATTACATCTCTCTTGGCCATCTATAATAACTAATTTTGCCTCATCGTGAATATTATGATTAAACATTTCCACAGTTCTAAATCCATATGTATATCGCATTACGCGTGATGATATATAATCTGGGTTGTGACCAAAGAGAACGGCTCCTTTTAACACGGACAGTCCTGCATCTTCAGGAATGATGATTCTCTTGTCTGGAAATTCCGTTCGTATGGCATGCTGAAGGATTGCTGATTCGGAAAATCCTCCGACTAGTAGCAACAGGGAAACACTTTTGTTTAGCTTGATTATCCTTGAAATATGAGAAACAATATCTTCCAATGATTTTGAAAAAAGAGCATAGAAAACATCTACATCGAACCTCAGTTTGTCGCCACGTAAGGAAATTTTATCCTTTAGGGAACAAGACGAAACAGCCTGAGGAAAAGTTTTCCCAAGCTCCTTCTCACACAAAGTATTTAAAGCGACAAAGGGAACTGTAAAATTAATTTTCGCTGATTGTGTGGGCTTTATTTTTCTTTTTACAGTTTCGAATTCTCTGAAAAGATCAAGATAGGCTACTGGATCGTTCTTCGCCAAACTATTCATTAAAGGTGCACCTACAATTTTCACCATCAACTGCAAAAACTCGTTATCGATGGACGTTCCACCACATGCATCACCGGTTGCTTGGCATAATTCCTCCAATTTCCCATCTTCTAGCTTTTCGTGAACAGTTATATCTGCGGTACCCCCTGTAAGAATGTAAATTAGAAAAGTTTCAATATATATTCATAACAACTTCCTTTTTATTCTTGTTGTTGAATATAACGATATTTTACTAAATCGTCTTACTCTTGTGTTTCGATTTTGTAACCACTTAACCACTAATTAATTAAAACATTAAAATCGAAACTTACAATGAAAAGATTGAAGATTTGTTATACCAAAAAAAAATAAAAAGAAATGTCTGTTGTCAAGACTTATTTAAACATGATGACAATTTGAAAATAGAAAACTCTTTTGTTTAAAGCTAATGCATTCAAATATACTCAAACTATTTTAACTTTGCAAAATTCAGAAGCCTATCCTACGTATGGATCCTCGCCAATGTATTTATAAAGGTTACTCGGGAACACGTGTATTTGTTTACTTTAAGCACGTGTGTTCAAATCAAAACATGTTTATGTTTAATTTGATTGGACAAACAGTAAGTTATTACCGGTTTAGGTAATATTAATCATGATAACTTCATGCTAGAATTTAAGCGCTAAATTATAGTATTATAGTCTAGAATTGTCATTCGAGGTTCGCCTATCCGACAGTACAGTATCGTTTCCCACCCACCCACCCTTTCAAGACTTCATAGGAAAGTACATAGTATGTTATGTAGTAAATAATATATATGATATGTATTACTGTAAAGATTTTGTTCTTCAACTTATAGAATACTTTTCTATTGTAGATTGTGTTTATATGTGATGGCAGCGGTCGATGACAGCAAATTGGACATTTGTGTTTTTATTTGTAATAAAATAAGCTTTCTGTGCTGTCGGGGCGAGCTGATAACCAAATAACGGTGTTGAGTTTTTCTTTATAAATGATTTATGTTCGTTTGAAGTATTGAATAAGAACATAAGTAGATTTCTTTATCATTGTCTTAATGTCTTTATTTTTGATATCTAAGAATTGTTGTGGTAATGGTAAATTTGATAAATTTATTCATAACGTTTCTATACTTGATATCTGCTTAATACTGAAGACCGTATGCCAATAAAATTGACCACTATATGTATCACGTGTTTGTTTGTGGGGATGTTTTTATCGTTGGGTTGCCGTTACGCATACAACGCATCGCATCTAATTCAGTCATCTCTATTACTAACCAATGGAAAAACTAGTCTAGTTATTTCAGATTTATAAAAAACCTAAGACTCTCATTTTAATAATTCTAAAGCCGTTCTCGTTACCTACCATAAAACCTTACTGTATTTCTAATGATTATTAATGTTTATCCGTTTGATTTCAAATTTTTATTATTTGTTTTTTAATTTTCCACCTTTTTTGAAACCTCTTCAAGAAAGAAGTATTCCACATATCAAATGATCTTTCGGTGCACAAGTAGTTGATAGACCTAACTTTTCGGACATGTCACTGACAGACCAACCTATTTTCCCTTTAAGAATTTTTCCCCGAAATCCTTGTAATGGGTTTTACACAGAATCTTTATAGAGAGAAGAAAACAGAGGGTAGGAAATGTTCCTTGTGTCACAGCAGTACTTCAGTGCGTTTTCACGGAAACATTTCGTCGAACTCGAAAACCGTATGTCGTGGTGATCTAGATTCTTCAGCATTTGTTTGGTCGTCTGACATCATACCTTGATAAACGCCAAAAGGTCAGAGATCAAAGTGAACGTAACCTTTGTTATTAGATAAACCGTAAGGAAGAAAATCCCGTGGAAATTCCAGAAATGTCCTACGTGGCCATAACTCGGAAACTACAAGTTGTGGGGATCTGAATTTGTCACCAATAGACTTCATGGCGTGCGATCTTAATACAGATCAAAAGGTTAATGGTCAAGGTCTCTGTGGTATTTTTACCTTGAAACTTGTGTAGGGATAAACTCGGAAACCGTTATAGCCACAGAAAAAGTAAATGAGGAAAATTTAATTGACATCATGTTGTAACTGTTGTGTTCTGATCTATATGCTCAGACCCATCCACAAAGGATATAATCCCAATCGAATCCTCCAAACATATCATAAGGGGTTATAACTCGAAAACTATTAGTCTAAAGTTATTAACGTATTCAGCATTGTACTCTTTAAAATGTGATAGTGTCAGCTGCTTGGCCTTGCCACTTTACACCTTTTATGTATTTATATTAGAAACCGTAAGAGGTATGATAAAGGTAAATAGTGAAAAAATGTTTGTGACATCAAGTCCGTCTTCATTATATTTCAACGGATAATATACTACCGAGATAATGCCCATCGAAGGTTCCAGAATGTCGTAGATATGTGGCCATAAATCGTAAATAATTAGCCTAGTCTCACCACCATTGTGTTCCTTGACCTTAATAAGCGTGTAAAATTAAAGACCAGTCATCTGACATACCGGAATTACATATTTTAAGTCAGAAAATGCTTCTCAGTACAGCAGAAAAAATTACAGAGTTCTAAGTTTATATAACTGTTGGTACAAAATTTTGATTGAGACATATCAAGGTAAGTGCAATTAACTTATATATTGTCAACCGGTGTGGTTCAGGATAAAATTAATGCGTTTGTCAGCATATCGTTTGCAGACTAGTGTTGAAATATCACTAGAGATGATACGAAAATAAATGGAAATTGTTGAAAATGTTATTGCAGTAGCACAAGAAGTCTAAACAAGACCTTTTTGTCGAGCCTGCGACTTTTGTCGCAAAAGCGAGACATCGCGATCCTACATGCCATCGGCGGCGACGTCCACAGATATTCACTCTGTGGTTAAAGTTTTGAAATTTTAATAACTTTCTTAAACTATCCTGGATTTCTACCAAACTTGGACAGAAGCTTGTTTATGATCATAAGATAGTATCCAGAAGAAATTTTGTAAAAAAAATCCTGTTTATCCGTATTTTACTTATAAATGGACTTAGTTTTCTGCCAGTTAACATTACATTCACTCTGTGGTTAAAGTTTTTAAAATTTGAATAACTTTCTTAAACTATCCTGGATTTCTACCAAACGTAGACAGAAGCTTGTTTATGATCATAAGATAGTATCCAAAAGTAAATTTTGTAAAAAATCCTGTTTATCCGTATTTTACTTATAAATGGACTTAGTTTTTCTGCCAGTTAACATTACATTCACTCTGTGGTTAAAGTTTTAAAATTTTAATAACTTTCATAAACCATCCTGGATTTTACCAAACTTGGATAGAAGCTTCTTACAATCAAAAGATAGTATCTAGAGGAAAATTTTAATAATTTTTTCCCCATTTTGTTGAGCCTGCGACTAACAGCAAAAGTAGGCGAGACACTGGGTTCCATGGAACCCTTACGATTTTTGTTCAGGGATCCAAAAGGTTTTAATATATACATGTATATTTTTAAAAACTTTTGTATAGTTTTAGAACTATTACTTCAATTAAATGTTTTAATTTTTTTCTCCTTTTCTCCAATAAACACACCTCAAACAAACCTGTAGATAATAAAAAATATAGTTCACTTCCCAGTGTTATTTGTATTTTGACAGTGATCTACACGTAAGTATTTACCTCCTACATCAATGATCATATACTTCGTTCCGACTTCAGACATTGTGAATCCTTCGTCTGCACCGTTTAGTTTCTCAGTTGGAAGATATTGACAGTATATAGAAGCAGCTTCAGGTTCCAAAGCAATCAGTAAATTTTCCCCTGGTATTCCTGCCTGAAAGATAAAAAGTAACAGCTTTGTCATGAAAACGTGTTTAAAGTTCAAAATTTCACATTCGGGCAGGTTTCAGGGTTAGAAATTTACATGCCCGATGGTTACGAAATTGGTGATATCTTATGATTAGATAAGTGTCAATCATTAATGCGTGTTGCCTGTTCACTTAATTTAACTTATCAACGTTGTTTTAAGCATAACACGATGGGTGTCACATGTGTCTACTTACCCTTCCTACGATCACCCCGGTTTTTGGGAGGGTTTGTCTTGATCATTTTTTAGTGTTCTATGTTGTGTTATGAAGAATGTTGTTTGTCTATTGGTCGTTTTCGTATTTCATTTTGCTCTGGCATTGTCAGTTTGTCTTCGACTTCTGAATTTGAATATCCTTCGGCATCTTCCATTTCTCCAAAGGCTGGAACCGTATAAGGATGCAATCTTCTCTTTCAGTTTGATTTTTATAAATGTGTATGCACACTAGAACTGTTAAATTATTGTAGCAATATTTTTAATATAAAATTATAGTAAAAATCCCTATCCTAAATTTACACCAGCATTAGCAAGAAAATTTTACTTCGACTAATGCGCATAAAGGACAATTAGTCTTTAGTTTTCTATTTTGTGATGTCAAGACTGTTGTTTATTCTCTGGTCGTTTTTCGTTTTTTGCCATGTCATTGTTGTTTTCGTGTATGACTATCCTTTGGTATCGTCCGCTTCTCTTTTAATGTTTCTTCAGTAATGTTCGAGGTCAAACTAAAATATCTGAAGCGTAAACCAAAATTTTAAAAAGATGGATAGAAATAGGAAGAATTTAAAGTAACACAAATTATTCAATAGAACAAATATTTTATTATAAAATCATATTTCACATACAATGTAGATACGTGACATTGATATTCATTTATTGAATATTAGTTTTCCTTTAAACATATTCAGTATGGAGGGATAATAGTGTTAAAATTGAGCTTGGGCTTAGTCCAATGACTGGCCATTTAAAAGGTGCATTTAGTTATTCTAACATGTCTAAGTCATATCGTAACAAAACATTTTAATATTGTAATTTTTATCTGTTGTTTAGTTTAGTTTAGTTTAGTTTTATTGTTGGTTTGTTTGTTTGTTATTTTTATATTAATTTGGAGAAGGTGGCCGGGGTACCTTATCCATATCAAACATACATCAGCCTTAAATGAAATATTGCAATTTAATTAAATATACCATATTTTTATGAAGTTTCATTTTGAATCGATGAAAATAATAATATTCTTCGTGTTCTTCGTCCATCATAAGTTCAGTATACTGGTTTTCTGCGTCATAACCAAAAGACAGGAACGTCTTGTTCTTGTCAAGTAAAAGAACTGTTGGCGTCTTTAGTGAGAGCAACTGCTTCGTGCCGGCATTCCATGATTGGTTAGCATTAATATTCAGCGGTTGTTCCTTAAAATCGCCTCTCATTGAAAAGGCATAGCCAGAGTATGTGGTACCAAAATCTATCGCAGCCACCAGAATATGATTTGACGACGTTATATCATGTTTCAAATAAAGTTGTTGCAAGTGCAGACAGCGTTACCTAAAAAGAGTATGCAAAAAAGAAAAGTAGATGAGGTGTATACATCAATATGACAATAAGACAACACACTCATCCACTCAACTACACACACACACACAAACACGCAAAACATATAGATGTTAATACACAGAACAAAAGTTTTATATTCCTAGTTTGAATTGAAAATTATGGAGGAAGCATTTTCTACTTAGAATGCCAGCAACAATCAACAGATAATCATGATAATGTAGGTATGAGTTTGAATCCAAGCCAAAATATCTTATTTCGGCCAACTCCAAAACGAAAATAAAACGGCATGTATTTATATATATTCTTATGCAACAATAGATAATCTTAATCAACTTACCGTATCATTTTAAGGAATTTTAGGAAGGAAAATAGAACTACGCTTGCGTCTTGTGATTTTAACTGTTGAAGGTTAGATCAATTAAAAATAATCGATTCGAATACAAGTTTAGGTGACATATGTGGGTTGAAATTTAAAATACATATAGTGCATAGTGTTTTCCGGAAACGTAATGGCAATGATCGATTACATATTGTCGTAAAACAAAACAGAAAATCAGCAGGACAGAAAAATGCTGTAGAATAGTTATCTTGACCATTAACGCTTATTTATTTTAAGATGAACATGAAATTTTAAAAGTATATAGTTATATATATTTATAAGAGCAGAGAACACAATAAAAATTGTGAACACTTAGTTTATGAAGAAAGACAATATATATAACTACGTTAATATCAAAGTTCTCAGTTTACAATATGCACCCAAAACACACATCAAATTAAATAACTGATTTAGTTTGAACTTGTAGTAATAAATACAGTTAATTAATATTTGATTGAATTAAACTATATCATAAAAATAATGATCAGCTAAAATCTTTCAATACAAGACACAAAATATCTTATTGAGCCAATTATTGCACCCATTGCTGAGCATAGTAATTAAATATATCATACAGACATACATTACATCTAACAAAGTCTATGTGAATCATTTTGCAAAGAAGTCCGCTCAAACCGGTGCTGGGGCCGTCTTAAACTTGCAGTGAGTGAGAGTTATTTTTGCTCCGTGTTGAAGGCCTCACTGTGACTTTGAGATGAAGAACAACAATTAAAGCGCTGTCCCTTTGCTTTTTGTGTTTTTGCTGTGCATGTACTGATTTTGTGTTATGGATGGATGTATACCCCATATCCATTATTTTCCTATTATACATTTTACTGTAGATCAAAGCAAGACTGATCTTCCATTTAGGCGTCACATCACAATTTCACCCACTAACATAGAGAACATAACTATATAAAAATAAAGTAACCCTATGACAAAATGATGTTTATGAAGGATGGTGTTTATTTAAATTGGCGAACGAATTTACATGAACGTAACTTTTCTGATTTAGAAATATCGCTTGATAATTTTGGCGGAGCCCAAATTTACTATTGCTGGAACTTCAAACATAATTTTAGGGTAGATGTGCTCAATTAACACCTTATTGCTACATATTCTAATCCGGATAAGTTCTGATATTACAAAACGTTTTTATGACGTCACAAACCAGTTGAATCTGTTTGGCGCCCTGTTTAGACAATGAGTTGTGCATAAAACTTTTCACACTGACAAGTATAAACCATCGTAAACACTTAATTCATGTACATGACAAATCAAATGTTTGACCATAGCAAACAACAGAACGAATGGAAAACAATTGTCATATTGCTGACTTGGTACAGACATTTACCGACGAACATGGTGAGTTAATATAAATAAGATGTGGTATGAGTGCCAATGAGACAACTTTCCATCCAAGTCACAATGGAATAAAAGTTAACAATTATAGGTCAAAGTACGGCCTTCAACACGAACAAGCAAGCTATAAAGGACACCAAAATGACTAGTGTAAAACAATTCAAACAGGAAAACCAACGGTCTAATCTATATAAAAACGAGAAACGAGAAACACTTATAAACCACACCAACAAACGACAACCACTGAACAACAGGCTCCTGACTTAGGACAGTTAAATCTAGTTGTATAGATAGCTAAACCTCCCACTTGTATTATAGTTGTTAATAATTCCGTTACCGTTACCAAATTGGCATCTTCGCTATCCAAGGATTACGATCCAGTCTCCTCCTCTCCTGCCTTGGCAGATCGAGCCAACATTTGTGATTATAATACTGTGCCATCTACCGGTAGACGGTAGTCACGCCCATTCCGACTAGATCATTCTTGAACAATGGTAGCACTTGAACAATCTTCAGTAGGGAGATGTAAAACGGTTGTGTCTAGTGTTAACAAATTTCGTGAAGCAGAAATAGAAAATGAACATTGGCATTCCAATATTTGCGCGAGAAACAGTCCCAGAAACCTCAATTAGTTGATTAGGAACTTTAAGACTGCCACTAAATATCGTCCTATGCTTTGTGGTAAAGACTTTTGCACAATCTGCACGTGGCAATTGTTTATTTACATTGTCTACATTTTCACGTGATCATCTTAACAGCTATTTTTGATTGGATGCAGCCAGTTACAACTGCGACTAATGGAAATCATTACATCGTGGATCCAAAATTCTATCTTACTCCGCCAAGAGTGGAGAGGAGGGACTGGTTCGTAATCCTTGGCTATCGAAGATGCCAAATTTGTAAAGCAACCCAAACAAACATAATTGGTTTTCATGACAGTAATTAGGATCCAGCAGCCAAAAATTGTGTAAACTTACATCACAGATATACAACACAACTGCTTATAAAATTATAACAAACATACAAATAAATCTGAGAAAGACGCCAACAAAAAGTTTTGAGGTTAATAGTACATATGTCAGAATTAGAGTTTCGGTGTATTTGCTTGGAACTGGTCTTATACCAATGGGATCTATACCTTGACGTCTTGTGATGTCTGGAGCCAATGCCTGAAACAATATTCAATAAAACTTGAAATAGTTTTATGTCTTTATTTCAAAGAGCGCATGTAAAAGTCTAATTATAATAGCAATTATAATATAAAATGACAAACAATATTCATAAGTATAAATCAATAAAATAATGCAAGTATAATTCCAATAGATAATGCAATAGACCTATCATAATTAGATATTTCATAAATATTCTGAAACATGAACATATTGTGTACGGCAATACTTAAAGTATGAGCAACATCTCATGTCTTTTACATAAATATTCTAAACATTCAAATATAAACATGGTAGAGCATTTTAAGGTATTTGGATAAACTTTATTCTAAACACTGAGAATTAAATAAAGGAATAATATAAACATCTTTCTTATGAAACTCCAATTCAAACAATGAGGTTACTTATCTAACCATATCTCTGTTAAGGGGATAACTCTTTACACAATAAAAAAGGGGGGACAATTGTAGAATAGAAACTTTTCTATCATGAAATCTTGTTACGCAATGAAATATATATATTACTTTGCTGTGGGAACTAGCTATAGAGTATGCCTTACATAGATATAAGAAGATGTGGTATGAGTGCCAATGAGACAACTCTCCATCCAAGTCAAAATTTATAAATGTAAACCATTATAGGTCAAAGTACGGTCTTCAACACGGAGCCTAGGCTCACACCGAACAGTAAGCTATAAAGGGCCCCAAAATTACTAGTGTAAAACCATTCAAACGGGAAAACCAACGGTCTAATCTATATAAAACGAGAAACGAGAAACACTTATGAACCACATCAACAAACGACAACTACTGAACATCAGATTCCTGACTTAGGACAGGTGCAAACAAATGCAGCGGGTTTAAACGTTTTAATGGTACCAAACCTTCACCCTTTTTCTGAAACAATAGTGTAACATCACAACATAGAAAGACACACTATAAAATATCAACTGAAATAGCTTAACTCAATCAAAGGACATAGTAACACCATTGAACATACACTGAACAAATAAATTTGACCTATGATACAATGTAAATTCAAAATAAATAAATGTATACTTGCTAAAATAAGTTTACTCAATAACGTGCTATTTATAAAAAATAACAAACCATATGTTTGCTGACAATAATATGTCAAATAAACTGCACATCAAGAAATCATGCCTGAAAGGCTTTTGAATAATAAAACCTTACCACTGAAAACATTATAACTTCAATGCAATAGTAAATTTAAGGTGAATTATTATTTCTTGTCAGTGCAACAAAACAGGCGGATGTTATAGGGTAAATTCAGTAAATAAATATACGTCATCAGGGACCGCCCATTTGGGGAGAGCTTTCTGTACAAAACTGAAGTCCTGTGCTCTTCTGATTGGTAGATAATGTTTGTGATAAATATTTTTCGATAGATGGATCAAAACTAGAGTTAAAAAATTTAAAAATGAAGGTTGAATATACTAATTTTTTTTACTACAGGGTTGAAAAGTAGTGAGGGCCAGTATAGGAATTAAGTGCGAATCTACAGAGTTTGTAAACAAGGCCATGTGAATGCCTAAAATGCCGCATGACCCAATGTTCTTTAATTGTTGCAAAAGATAGGGCTACATTTGTACTTTCATGAATGATATAAGAAAGATTCCATTTTCTAAAGGTAAATCAGGTATAAATTTAATTCAAGACATAGATTAGCATTAAAGTCAACGGGAGATTTTTACTGAATTTACCCCTATAGGAAAATATGCACTCTGTTGGGGTAACAGGAATTTCTGCAGAGTGGTTGTCAATGACATTTTGTGAACTTTACAAGTAATTAAAACACAGATTTAGTAAAATGAAACATAATTGTTGTTTTATGGTATGAAACTGCTTAAAAGGCCTTTGAAAAGTCTTTTGTGGTATTTTTCAGGGTATTTAATTAAAACTTCCATATAAGGCAAAATTTAACTAAGAGAACATAAAGACTTTAGTTCCTAGATGTACTTGCAATACTGGTCAAAGCAAACACAGAAAACAATTCATATTTATTAAGCATAGTATTTTACACCATTCTTTAAAAACAGTCAAAGTGCAACTTTATATACCAAATATACATTGGCCGCAGTATGGGCTGTAGTATAAATTTTCCGCTTTCTGTACAAGTTCAGCCTTTATGAATGTTGTATTGAAATTGGATACATTACATGATTAATACAAAAAGTAGGTAAAGAAGTTAAAAGTCCCTTATAGGAAAATATGCACTCTGTTACTGTACTTGTTCAAGCCACACAATAATCACAAAACTCATTTCCTGTAAATATTAATGCAATGGAAGCCTTTTGGAACCAGTTAAAGTTGTTTTTATACAAATTTCTATGTTTAACTGCGGCAATCCAGAATGCACTGAGTGTACTGTGGTAGGAAGCATGGGGCATATGGTAAAAATCAGTTTTGTGTCCAGATTGAAAAAACAATAGAAATTACACTTGAGAGTTATGATATTAATGAAAGGCATAAATATTCTCCCATTTTACATCACATTTTGCACTTATTTCTCCTAATAATGTGTAAAATCATATTGAAAATCAGAATTACCTCCCTTGACATAGTGTTTTTTTTTAGCTGTGTTCCCCATGTTAAGTTGTAGATCAAGTTGTAAATAAGCACTTTTCAAGTATTTTAACACTCGAATAATCTGACCATATGAAGATATTCATTTATTTTACATAATTCATTGCATTTCTTTAAGTAAAAAATACTAGACAACTTTTCATGATTACATACCCTTCATCTATAAGACTAGTGTTGAAATGTTTGTAATTGGATTGCTATGTTAAATAATTGCTTTTAAATATTCTAAATTGTTACTTTTATGTTCCAAATGCAAAGTTTGGTCATAACCAGTCTTATTTTTTCATTTGGCACTTTTTCTACTTCAGTTTTGGCCGTCTAGTTTTGGCAAATAAACCATCCTGATGTTGGGGTAACAGGAATTTCTGCAGAGTGGTTGTCAATGACATTTTGTGAACTTTACAAGTAATTAAAACACAGATTTAGTAAAATGAAACATAATTGTTGTTTTTATGGTATGAAACTGCTTAAAAGGCCTTTGAAAAGTCTTTTGTGGTATTTTTCAGGGTATTTAATTAAAACTTCCATATAAGGCAAAATTTAACTAAGAGAACATAAAGACTTTAGTTCCTAGATGTACTTGCAATACTGGTCAAAGCAAACACAGAAAACAATTCATATTTATTAAGCATAGTATTTTACACCATTCTTTAAAAACAGTCAAAGTGCAACTTTATATACCAAATATACATTGGCCGCAGTATGGGCTGTAGTATAAATTTTCCGCTTTCTGTACAAGTTCAGCCTTTATGAATGTTGTATTGAAATTGGATACATTACATGATTAATACAAAAAGTAGGTAAAGAAGTTAAAAGTCCCTTATAGGAAAATATGCACTCTGTTACTGTACTTGTTCAAGCCACACAATAATCACAAAACTCATTTCCTGTAAATATTAATGCAATGGAAGCCTTTTGGAACCAGTTAAAGTTGTTTTTATACAAATTTCTATGTTTAACTGCGGCAATCCAGAATGCACTGAGTGTACTGTGGTAGGAAGCATGGGGCATATGGTAAAAATCAGTTTTGTGTCCAGATTGAAAAACAATAGAAATTACACTTGAGAGTTATGATATTAATGAAAGGCATAAATATTCTCCCATTTTACATCACATTTGCACTTATTTCTCCTAATAATGTGTAAAATCATATTGAAAATCAGAATTACCTCCCTTTGACATAGTGTTTTTTTTTTAGCTGTGTTCCCCATGTTAAGTTGTAGATCAAGTTGTAAATAAGCACTTTTCAAGTATTTTAACACTCGAATAATCTGACCATATGAAGATATTCATTTATTTTACATAATTCATTGCATTTCTTTAAGTAAAAAAATACTAGACAACTTTTCATGATTACATACCCTTCATCTATAAGACTAGTGTTGAAATGTTTGTAATTGGATTGCTATGTTAAATAATTGCTTTTAAATATTCTAAATTGTTACTTTTATGTTCCAAATGCAAAGTTTGGTCATAACCAGTCTTATTTTTTCATTTGGCACTTTTTCTACTTCAGTTTTGGCCGTCTAGTTTTGGCAAATAAACCATCCTGATGTTGGGGTAACAGGAATTTCTGCAGAGTGGTTGTCAATGACATTTTGTG
>JAASAO010001065.1:0-44150 GCA_017311375.1 Mytilus coruscus | reverse complement strand
CAGTAATGGCGGAAAAATAGCGAGAAGGTGTATATATATACAATATATGTACATTGTCGGAAAATATAAAATTTATTTGTATGAGCTTTAGAAACAGGACGAAAAGCGAGGCTTGCTGAGCTTTTCTCCTGTTTCGCAGCGAGTACAAATAAATTTTATATTTTCCAACAATGTACATATATTGTTTTATCCTGAAATTTACTCCAAACACTTGAGGCTTTAGTTGTTAAAATCTAAATCATGGTTTCTAACTTTTCAAGGAAATCGACAAAGTGTAAACGCGGACCGCGAAGAAGGCCCCAAAATGAACTGGTACGTAAAAGAAATATCCACATTACTGCTTACTCAACATGGAAGTGGGTAACAGAAGACTTTATTTGTACAAGTACAAATAAAGCAAAAATTTATTTGTGTACCTGTTATTTGTACAATACAAGGCTGATTGCAGGATAAATAATGATGCATATCATTAAAAATTGTTCTTTTAATTTACTCATCCCTTTCATATATATGGGACGATCCAGAGGTTGACATATTGTATGGACACCTGTTTATTGATCTTTATGTATTGCGTTATGTTATTTGTTTATTTGTGTTGATAATTATAACTGTGTTGCTGTCTCAATGATGTATTCAGTAGATCTCTTTTTTTCCTTTTTACAAAATTATTCTGCTAAAAGTTTAACAGAAATGTGCGTTAAATGTCATGGTCAATGCCAATCATTGACGAATGGGCAGTTTATACAACAACAACCTAAATCTTTAAAATGTTTTGTAACTTTGATGTAAATTGGAAATTCAAAATAACCACCAACGGAGGTCAAAGTTTACAGTGAAACCATTTGCAATTTAGGAAAGTACATTTTTTGAATTCATTTTTCAAGGACAGCAAGCAAATTAATTGAAAACAAACCACAACGAAATGTTCGTGAAAAAGCTCGTACCATGTGTTGCGACTATGAATCCTGATGAGATGTATTATATAATTTCAAGGTGCCAACATAACAGCGGTCTAACTGGTCGGATTTTCAAAGAACTTCTTTACAACTACAACCATAACATCAATTGACAGCTAACTAATATTCCTATGATCAACTGGTTATTTTACGGTGGTGACGATCAATAATTCGAATTGGTCGGCAGATGATTTGAAGTATTAACCAAACCGTTGATTTCTCTTTGAATAGCGTCATATTTTGGCATCCTTTTGATATTTTATAGGATACTATACAATAGTGTTTTTTATCCTTGTTAAAGGCTGAACGGTAACCTTTATTGTTCTAACGTTTAATTGTTCTCATGGATATTTGTCTCATTGGCGATCATATCACATTTTATTTTTATATTTTTCAGGTATGTTTCCAGTCAAAATTTTGGGGAATTTAGAAATAAAAGTAGAAAAAGTCTCCAAATCCTCAAAATGTTCGCAATTGAAGAACTTACTTTTCAAAACAGGCAACGTAACATCGTGACTATATATAACTATTCATATATTTGCCTTTTCAGAACAAAATAATAAATAAATCATAAATATTTTGTGTCTATCCATATTTCATACCATTTTGAACTAAAGACGCATTTATCATTATATTGAAATATTTTACCAAACGCCATCCAATTCTAACACGTTAGAAACCTATAGATATACATTGTGTTTTATCTTACGTAATCTTAACTAAGTAAAACAGCAAGCGAACAAGAAAGTCAAGATGTAACAATTGGTTTATTCATGTATAAAATATCCAGAAAAGGACGTGTGAGCTCCCCCAAAAACAACTTCTGAAGCTGCAGTATGTCTATGTTTGACGAATACTCGATCTCCAACTTTTAGCTCTATGATAGCACTAATTGTACTCGAGTCTGCAGCTGCTCCTTTATGTGAGTAACCTAGAATATATGGTTGATCATTCTTGTTCAGTTGATAATGTACTACGGCACCATGATTTGCCAAAATCATACAGGAAAAATGGTAAAGTCCTTGAATATTCGCAGTAAACACGCCTGTTGATGGGTCATATGCTCCACCTCTATTCACTCTGACATCATCAAATTTTAATACGGCATTTATTCCAGTTAATGTAAAATGCGGTGTAAGTGCTGCAAAAACGCTGGCTTCCCAGTTGCACAGGCAGCTGTATAATTAAAACAATTGTATAATAATTTCTAACAAATAATAAGTGCAACTAAATGAATTTCACAGGAAGAACTGTTTCTAAGAAAGAATTTAAATCGCTCAATTCTAACAGAACGACCAGTAACTTTTTTAAAGGAGCAAGAGTTTTTTTTTTTTTTTGTTTTTGTTTTTTTTTGTTAACGGAATTATTGTTTTATAGGCTGATTTATTTAATTTCAATACAAATGTTTCTGCATTTTGTAGGGCATAATTATCACATTTTCTGATATCTTGGCAAAATTATTTATTTTCAGTTCTTACCAGGCCAGCATATTCATTTCCAAAATGCTCATGGTCGAGGTAAGTCAAATGATCGTCCCCTTATAACTTTATTTGTCTCTTTGGTGTTACCTAATTGGAATTGGAAAGTACTGAGGGAAGTTTAAGGGTCAGAAAACATTATAAAGTGTCTGATCCAAGTCAGGATATAACAATCAGTAACTCAATAATGTTCTAATGACGAATGATTGATGAGATTTTGTTTTTGAAATTTACAGACAGACATTGAGTTTTTTTTTAAACAGAGATTTGACGTAAGTAAAATGAAAGTTGCATGCAACCAAACAAAATATTTTGTATCTCTATAACTTATGTCAGATCATGGACTAATAAAATTTGAACTTTTTCAAATAAGACCAAATAAAGGTTAGTTTGAATGGTTTCTTGCTGAACTCATACTGATTTTAAATCAACAAAAGTTAATGCATTAATGAAAATAATTATTTTGACTTTAAGTTTTCATCATGATGTATTCCCTCAGCCAGTTAAACTTTTGGGTGAGCTTATTTGATGCAAATTAATGTTTATATCCTTTACTTTGCGGTCCAACGAAACCAAATAAAGTCGGAAGGAAGTTTAAATTGATAAAGTTAAGGTTTTAATGGAGTGACTTGGAATTTGCATCGAGGTTTTAAATATGTGTATTTTAGGCATAAAGGCTAACATACGTTACATTTGCATTTACCCCGAAAATCAAAACATTCAAAGCCTGTAATTCAGCGGTTGTCGTTTGTTGCTGTATATCATTTTTTTTTTTGGTAAATTATTTGTACATAAATTACGCCGATAGTTTTCTCGTTTGAATTGTTTTACGTTTGTCATTTAGGGGTCTTCAATAGCTTACTATGCCGTATGAGTATTGCTCATTGTTGAAGGCCTTACGATGAAATATAGTGATAAACTACAACTTATTTTTATATTAATAAGTGTGTTTGCCACATTTGATGAAAGCTAAATATTGCACTCCCTAATATCTTAAAATCAAAATATAGTTAAACAAACAAAAAATTTTCGACAATAGTAAAGTCTTGTAAAATATCGTAAGAAATGTGCATTAATATGTGTTTTCTAATTGTGCTATCTTTTGTTATAAATTAACTAAGAAACTGATTGATTGACTGTTCGAGGCTGACGTCTAATGGTAATACTTTTATGCAAAATCATTATGAGAACAAGCTAATAATATATCAAATAGAATATCGTTGTACAGAGACAAACAGTTAGTTATTTTGAAGAACCATTATCTTAATAGCAAAGACGTCTACAGACCTGCACTACTGACTCTGGTTCTTCAACTACCAAAAAAAGCGTAACATTCAGACAAAGATTTGGTATCATGGCTATCCTAAGCTTAAAACCATACACAAGGACAGACAAATCACAGGCGAACTTACATAATAGATGACACTATATGTTTTTTTTTTCAATGAAACAATAAAAATAAAAACAATAAAACAATAACAAAATATTTGTCTATTGTCAACATGTCATTCATACTTCATAAAATACTGACACTCATCAAGATTAACCTATAAACAGTGTATTCAAAACAGACCTTTAGACTTTGCCATGTCCACTTTCATTTTATTAAACTCATCTAATATGTCCAGAACACATGACTGTGAACTGCACGCTATTAAGGGAAAAGACATGACCATGAAATGAAGATCGTCGGACACGTATTCATCCTGACTTACAATGTAAGGACGTTCTTCTTTCAGTGTAAGAATTCTAAAAAAAAGCAACAAACAATTTGTCTGTATATATATCTTTTAATCGTGACACGAATAACAACATATCAAAAACAATTTACGAAATGGCAGTTTTAAAGAACATGTAAAATAAATCTTATTTTAAAATAATCACAAAAAAAAAACAAACAAAAAAAAACCAAAAGGTCAAACATTACAGGAAACCTTATTTCATAAATTGTTGCGGTTTCACCTTTTATCTTGCCCCACCAGCCACCCAATTCTAATATATCAACGACACAGTGTTCAGGTAATGGATTGGATTTTTTTTTCTTTCATGTAACGGACCCTTTGTTTTCCTTTACTCAACAATGAACAAATGATACTTACATTGTATTTGTGTACACAATTCATATAGTCCAAACTATATGATTATGGTATAGAGTAAAAGTACAATATATATACTGAGGTAGGTACTTACAGGAAAAACAATAGGAAGTTATTTTGTTGTTTCTTGTAGCTTAGTTTCCCGTTGTACTGTGTAAAATGTTCAAAGTACACATATGACGACTATAGCCCTGACCTCAACTAAATTTGACCGTCAACTAGAACAAAGTAGAAATAATTTATACTGGTCTTGTGAGTTTAAATACCATTATACAATACCCATTTCTAATTCAGTTCACACTTGAAATAAATAGCTTTCGTGTTTTAGTAAAATTAATGATGTCCATTTTACTGCACCAGATGCCATTTCGACATCCAATGTCTCTTCAGTGGCCAAAATGACGCCAAAATATTGGAAAGTCCGAAACTAAACATACATACTGAATAGCTGTTAAAGACCAAACAGCCTATTCAATTCTACCAGTGATTTTTCTTAAAATTTTGTGTCAAGGTATTTCATGATTTTGGGAACAAAATAGGATAAAAAAAATTGGGGTCACCGACTTCGTTTTGTCTCTATAGCAACCTCAATTTCATGTTTTTCGCCAAATTGTCAATTGTATCGTTATCATTTCAAGTAACGATTATTCAGTAAATATCCAAGCCAGAACCAAAATTTTTGTTCTCACACATAACAGAAGATTTGTATCTATCTAAAAAAGACTCTACAACATATTATCTAGTTTGCTTTAATTTCTTGAATTGGGTTTTATTTCATTCCCGCCGAAAAATATATGCCAAAGTGAAATGTTTTTCCATTATTAAAAAATATCTACCAGTGATTTCTTTTTAAAAATCACAAGAGTGGTAGTGCAATTTGTACTCATTAAAATAAGACAAAAAAAGTATACGTCACCGACCTTTTAAAAAAGATACGAGTTATATTACGTTTATTTTTTCATTTGTTTTCAAGAAAAGAGTTATCTATCATCAGAACAATGACTTTGACTTCATAATATAAATTTGCCGCAAATTTTGATAAAGAGTTTCATGAATATCGAAAATAGGAAGTTTGACACATAAAAACAACTTGTTTTCAATTAAAAAAAATCCCATGGGGTTTATTATTCGTTATTCGATAAAACTGGAGATGGTATTTGTATATGTCAGTATTTATACAGATATAATAAATCCAGCCCAAAATCGGCTTTCGGAAACACCGTTGGAACTTATGATCAAAATTACTCCTATACAAGGGCGTAGCTAGTTATTCAATAAACTGTAGACACACTTTACGACAGGGGGTCTGGGGCCGCTTTAGGAAAACTGTTTTAGCATTTTTAGTTGCAATTTTGTGTACAAAAAAACATTAAATTTACTGGTCATTTTTTCATGAAAATATACGTGAAGGAAAGTTCGAAGAAAATAAATAATTTAACAAAAGCGTCTGACTGATGAATTAACGCAGTAAAATCGAAATCTTTAAAAAATAATTACAAAATGCATTGCTCAGCGTAGCCCTATTAACAAGCAGTTATTACGTGTAGATTTTAGAGTACTCAAAGTAACTGAAAGCTGGTTGATTGCTGGATAATTTGCTAAACGTCCAGGGCAAAGATTTCATGCATGTTCAGGACAAAAAGAATTTGCGATAGATACATGTAGGTCCTCAGTCACTAAATCATTAAGTGTCATCAGGACTGTCCTGTTATAGGGTCGTCCAGGATGAATGCTGGAAATTTGGAAATGCCATTGGAAAATGAGGTTTTTCGATTCCGCTACGTAAACGTGAAAATTGAATCATGTTATGCTTATGGCTAATAAACTTCTGTATGCATACCATATGTGACCTATAAATCTATGGCATGTTTGAAAATGTCCGTATTTGTGCTGTCACCATTCCTTATTTTTATTACATGTATATTCGTCCTAGATGTATAATGTATTTATACGTAGAGGACAAATACCGATTTCGATTGTTGTTGGAGATTACATTTGTTTTTCGTTTTTTTTTTGTACATAAATCAGTCTCTTAGTTTTCTCGTAAACTTTCTGTTGTTTTACATTATGTTATTTCGGGGTCTGTTATAGCTTGCAATGAGTAAGGTATTTTGTTCTCATTGTTGAAGGTCTTCCGATTACATATAGTTGCTAACTTCTACGTCATTTGGAGAATGGTCGCATTAGCAATTTTACCACATCTTCTTTTTTATAATACTACTTCAACCAATGAACATTTTATCGATATTGTGATATCCCACCGAAAACATTATCCGGTTATGGCAAAGTATTCTGTATAAATCAAAACCCAATTCATAGAATAAAATCTTATAAAATAGTGTGTTAATTAAGAAATAATTCTTTCATGCCATGCTTTATGCTCATTTTAACATGGGTAGGCATTATATTTGTCAATATCTTTATACCGAGCGTTAGCGAGGTGTAAAATATTGGCAAATATAATGCCTACAGAAATGAAAGGATATGGAGTAAATGTACATGGGACAAAATCGCACACAATACATAGAAAACATAGAAAATTATCAATGAACAAGGCTTTTATTCCTGTTCTTCATCTTGACAGTTTAAAATTAGCATAAAGCATGGCATGATAGAATTATTTCGATTCTGATAGGAATAAGCGAGATTATGTTCGATTAAAAAGAACTTAATGAATACAAAGTGATAGCTTACCTAGACAAATTATGAGTACATTACTGTACATGTACATGTATATTTCTGCAAATTGCTATATGTAAACACAATTCATTCGTTGTGATTTTTGTTTCTGCAAAGTGCATGCATTTCATACATCATACATAGCAATAATACTAAAACAATTCTTCAAAAAGTTCTAATTTCTATCGATTGTATTTGCAATTAAATCTTTTAATTTCTTCGCGGTACACTTGTGTGCTGTTACCCTGACTTGTCCGTCATGTCTTTTCTCAGACAGTACACTTTGTATACCCTTTTCATGGTAGCGGATGTACGCTAGGCATAATTGGTTAAAATCTAAACCACTGTCAACAATTCTTTTCAATAATACTGACGACACAACTTTGTCTTGAAGAAGTTGCTTCAAAGAGTTATATCGAATAGTTGCCAGCTTGGAGTGATTGCAAAGTTCTATACAATATTCTGTACAAAATGAATGGACAATAACTTCTTCATGTGACGCGTCAGAAGCATTTACAAGTTTTGCAATATTTTAACATCGTCTGAAGCGTTATGGGCATTGTAAGTGCTCTTCAGAATAGTCTGTGCAAGTTGCTCTTGTTTGTGGCTCTTTAAGTCTGGAAACTTTGTGCGGAACAAAGGTAGTGTATCTTATGGTAATTGTTGCTAAACAGTCATTGTAAATGTCTTTGAACTAGCTTTCAGTAACTACAAGTACTCTTATTTAACCCCGCCGCATTCTTTATGTGCTTGAAGTCATGAGTCTGTAATTCAGTGCATGTCCTAGGTTCATGTCTGTCATATTTGATTTAGTAAATTGTTTTGTTATATGCCTTTAGTTTTCTCTAATGAATTGATTCACATTTTGCCTGTCGTGTTTTGTAAAGCCGACTACTAGTATACGGCATGGGTTTTCTCATTGTTGATGGCCTTATGGTTGTCCATAATTGCTAACATTCACTTCATTTGAAGTTTGGTGGATAGTTGCCGTATTGGCAATAATATCAGATCTCCTTATTTTTATATAAAAGTTGACCCCCACCTTCTGAAAAAAAATATCTACTAATTGAGAAAGGTACGATTTAGAGATAATTATTATGATTGTTAATCTACGAAAGAATAACAACAGAAAATGAAAGGATATGGAGTAAATGTACATGGGACAAAATCGCACACAATACATAGAAAACATAGAAAATTATCAATGAACAGGGCTTTTATTCCTGTTCTTCATCTTGACAGTTGATGTAGGGTCTTCAACAATGAACAAATCATTCATACCCTACAACAAGGCAACAAGGTCAAGACGGCCCCTAGCGTCGACTTAAGCGGTACTATTGATAAAAATAAAGTAATTTTGAAAGATATCGATCGCCGCTAAAATATGCCTTAAAGTTACACATGTCGGGAGCGGTCAATGAATTACATAATTTATAATTACGGGCGAGGTTTTTGAACATGTATTTGTCATACATAGCCCAACAAAAGACCAAACAGTATTTATTTACTAATATTACATTTTACGAAAATGTGTTGCTGTTACGTCTAAATGCGGCGTGCTTTACGTGGAAGCCGCAAATACCAATTTAACCAATTTTCTGGTCAATGTTTTGACCAGGTCGGGTTGAGATTCCCACCAAGGCGGTTGATTAAATGTCTAGATCGTGTAAGAGGTGGTCATGAATATTTAATAAAATTAATTGTTCTTCATCATATTTAATTATTGAGTTTCAGTAACCCTGGTCCGTCTTTTTCGTTTGGATTTATATTATATTCGCTATAAACATGACTTTTAAAAAATAAATTAAGAAGTAGTTCTGTCAAGAAAGATATAGAACTTATTTTTATATTGTGGTTATTTGCGTCATAAATGTAAACGATGTATCGGAATGAGAAGGGGAAAAACAAGCAAACAGAACCAGGATTTTGAAAAGGGGATGCATTAACCATATATACTAGTATATAACTCCATTATTTTGTATATTTGATACCGCTATGTTAGATTTTTATGCTTTGAATGGACTGATTTTTATTGTTTGTTCATTGTATGTGCCTTTTGGTTATCAACTGGTCGAGATTAAAACAGTGAGCCCGGATACCATTAGTTGGAGTCTGGATCCCTGGCGTTTTAAGTCCAGAGCGTTAGTCTGTGTACTGACAGCTTGTGAGCCGGGGCCTAGTAAACAAAAAGGGACAACGAACCTTAATTTCTGTGACGTCAGCAGTATTTCGTTGTTGGAAAGGGAACCTTATCTATTGTGACGTCATTTAAGAAATGACTGTAATATTTTTCTGTCTATGAAGAAATAACATAAAAATGTGCAACTTCCAAGCAAGGACCGAAGCTCATAAACTCGGCAATCAATCCTTGCCGTCACCGGTATTTTGTATTTTCTGCGTCACTGATCGTTTATGCGGACTTGCTATTTTGTACTGTGACGTCACGACAAGCGTTCAAAGGACACTACTCTTTCTGATCGGAACTACTTTTTGAGTTTACACCAAAGACCCAAAAGGAAAAAGAAATGACATTGACACTGAAAATATACGATTCGATTTATTCAAATTTCAATTACCTTTTTGACTTTTCTATATGTTTTCTCCAAGTTTGTATTTTAATAAATGTGAAATGCATTATTAAAATAAAAGAAAAAAAATTCTTGACCATTAAACTCTCACTTGTTTATCTTATGAGGGGCAATACCTTTTATGTTAACCTGTTTTGGCCCTTTTCAAGGTGTTGCTAACTGTTATCTGAGATAAATTTAATCTGTTTACTGTTTTCAACCCACTTTGTTAACTGTTATCAGCATTTTGCATTTGTTGTTAACTGTTTTGCCAAAATCGAGGTGTTGTTGACATGTTAACGGACCCGCTATTGCCTCCCCCTCCCCCTCTCTTACGGATACTTCCAAGAACTCGACAGATTACAACTGTCAACTTTGCTCAAGTGAACAAAATTGGTGGCCGGGATTTTGTTAGAAGGGCAAAAATTGGTGGCCAGGATTTTGTTAGAGGAGCAAAACATTGGTGGCCGGGATTTGTTAATTGTTTGAACGTTGAACAACAGATGTAGTAGCGCAAAAGATGTTATGCTAGAAATAACCTTTGTTTTCATATATTAATATCTATTTTGATTGTATGTTGTAAGAATCTAATCCTCGGAAGGGATTAATGGATAATTAATGTGAGTGTGTGAGATAAACTAGTAATTATTATTTGAAATAGATTAAGAGTCACGGGTCTCTGCTAGTGTCATCACTTTGAAACATGTATGTTTATTTTTAAAGCTACATTTTATGCATCGCAAGTGTTCTTAACCAGTATTAAAAGATAAATATAACATTCCGCCTACAATTTCGAAATTTCTAAAAATTTTACTGGTAAATGAATTACGGTCTAGTAATAGCACCACCTCCGATATCCACAGAAATGTTATTTTATCAACGAGAAATCCATGTACAAAATGTAATTCAAAAGAAAAACAAATATCCAGGAGAAAAACAAGCCATTGTGAATGGTTCCGGCAACGTCTATGAAATTATACGAGTTATCTCACCATTTTACATAGTTACAAAACACTTCAATTTGATGAAATATCCAATTCACAGAAAATTAATATACAAAGAGTTGAGAATTCAAAATATAACTTAATTTATGTCCTCCACCATGATAGATCCGTGTTTTACTCGCTCGGATTTTTAAATTAAAAACTATATCTTTGTAATTATTTTGTATTCTCAAAACTACATATATACAGTTATGCTACAAATCTACAACTCCAGTATATGGCTACACGTGCTGATCTTATCTATAAAGTCATGAATATGCATTAGCTATGTAGGCGTGTCAAAATCGTATCATACGCGATAATGACCAGCCAGTACACACTATATTGATTTCATTAACCAGTATTAAAAGATTCAGAGCCGGCAACATAGCCATTGTCTTAATAAAATTAAATATAATATAAATAACTATATGTTTTCCGTGAACATGTCTTTGAAATCTAAAGGCCCTTTCCATGCATGATGGGTTATATATATTGTTGCCTAGATGGGACGTGTAGGAGTTTTTTTTAAACAGTCTTCAAGTGCTCAAAATTGTTGCTGTTTATTCTTTTCCTACGATTAGATGCCACTTTTTGATGTCAACACACACAGGCACATGTCTCAGAATTTTCCCCTTTATACCTTAATATAAATATTTTATTAAGGTAAATAAGATTTTTTTATCCGAGACAAGTGCCTGTGTCAACACACCATTACTATCTTTCCAGAGCTTATAGTGTTTCTGTAAAACTCACCGTATAGATAATACATATGCAGTCTAAAATCGTTAGTAGATTTACTTATTTACTTACTATAATCACTGTTAAAATACAATAACTTGGGATATGATTTGCCGTAGCAGGAAGCTTCAGTACTGTCTAACTGTACTGTCCTATGTACAGTTTACTGTTTGGCAATATCTCGGCATTCTAACTACTTATGATTTAGAAATAAAGAATGGGTTCTCGTTACTCCAAAAAAGTTTACTGTATATAATATGAGACACTGCTGTTTTTCATATATACATCTTATGAGTCAAGTACAATAGCAGGATATTTTCATATGGAATTAACATGTAATCTTCCTTTATTTTAAAATAAAGATGCAGTATTTTGAGATTTTGACAACTATCTACCGGAGACCAAATGATACAGAAGTGAACAACTATATGTAATATTCATCGCTGGACGTTAAACACTAATTATCAATCAATCAAAACTAGTTCAACCAAAAAATCTCAAATCATCTGTCTCAAATGACAGACCTTGTCCCCTATGTTTTGTTCATTATCAAGGTGATGATGCTGGATGCCTGCTCAACGTCCACCGCAAATTTATGTGCTTAGTTATTCAAGACGAGAACATAATAATGTGATATAAATATTTATCTTGCTTTATACTAGACCAACACACTGAGCCGGATTTTCACGTGCTACTACACAAAGCAACAGTCTTCAGGAAGACATGTCACCTTACCGGACACATTATTCTGACTCCGAGCAGACCAGTCTTTGCTCTTACCCCTTAATGCTACGTACTTAGTGGAGAAGCATCAAACACCTATTTTACAGTCTTTGGTTTGACCCAGACGGATTTGAACACACGACCCCGAGACGAACACGCTACCAAGAGACCATTGTCCACATCTTACGGCACTATTGCTTAGGAAGATGTTGTATGACTGCCATTTGGACAACTTTACATATTAAAAGAGACCTAATGACACAGAAATTAACAGCTATTTGTCACCGTACTGCCTTCAACAATGAGCAAAACCCATACCGCATAATCAGCTATTAAGGCCCCGAAATGACAATTGTAAAACTATTCAAACAAGCCGAAAACGGCCTGATTTATGTTCAAAATAATGAACGAAAAACAAATATGATATATGCAGCAACAAACGACAACCACTGAATTACAGGATCCTGACTCAGGACAGACACATACAGAGATGAGGAAGGGTTAAACATGTTAGCTTGCAATATTGCTTATTGTGTTACAAAAATATGTGAAACATTTGGCCAATTTTATTATTATTTACTGATTTGTTTTGCTCATTTTGTCTTATGATTGATGTTATTAACTTTTTCATGTTCATTCCAAAGCCATTTTTTATGCCCCCGCCGTCGCGGAGGGACATTAAGTTTTACCTTGTCCGTCTGTACGTACGTATGTCCCAAAATTGGTTTCCGTTCTCTTACTTGAGTTTGCCTCAACCAAATGTTATGAAACTTATACACAATGCTTATGACCACAAAACACAGATCAAGTTTGAATTTTGGTGGTGTCAATTTAACCGTTCTAGAGTTATGCCCTTTATAAATGGAAAATTGCAAAATTTTTAGTTTCCGTTCTCTAACTTAAGTTTGCCTCAACCAAATGTTATGAAACTTATACACAATGCTTATTACCACTTAATACAGATCAAGTTTGAATTTTGGTCACTCTAACAATTCTAGAGTTATGCCCTTTATAAATAGAAAAATTGCAAAATATTTAGTTTCCATTCTCTAACTTAAGTTTGCCTCAACCAAATGTGTGAAACTTATACACAATGCTTATTAACACAAAATACAGATCAGGTTTGAATTTTTTTTGCATCCTCAAACCATTCTAGAGTAATGCCCTTTATAAATGGAAAAATTGCAAAATGTTTAGTTTCCGTTCTCTAACTTAAGTTTGCCTCAACCAAATATTATGAGACTTACACACAATGCTTATTACCATAAAACTCCGATCAAGTTCTAATTTGGGTAGCGTCACTTTTACCGTTCTTCAGTTATGTCCTTTTATAACTATATAATATGCAAGCAGGGCATCATCTGTGTCCACGTGTGGACACATTCCACATTTATTTCTATATGCCAATGCACCATAAGAATTTGATCCTGGGTAGAAGGTTCAATATCAAATATACATATACAAAAGTCAAAGACAGATGAACCCTGCCAGACAGACATGTACACCTAACATTCATACCATACAATACTCCAAATATAGCTAGCCAGTTGCTTATAGCATCTAACAAACTGAGTCTACTATTTATTAGCGTTATAATAAATTAATGGCACATTATCAAAAAGATTGGCCATGCAATTTCCCACTCTGTTTACGTTTGACCTAAACACCTAAAACTCAATAGATTTCCATGTATTTTTAAAATGTATTCTGGTTCAATAGCATATGCTAGGCTTTGAACTGAAATCTCAATTGCATTGTTTCATACTTTTCATTTTAGGCCTTTGATAGCAGACTATATGGTGTGGGATTATTTCTCACTGTTGAAGGCCATATGGCAGTCTATAATCGCTTACATCAAAATTTACTAGTTTTAATAGCACCCTTGTCCATAGATTGACTTTTAAGATTGACTTAAAAAAACAATAAAAGAAATGTACTTTTATTTCCTGTGTCTATGATAACTGTTTGAATTACAACACATATAAAAGTCCTTGACTCTGGCAGTCTCTATCAGCACACAATATACAAAGTTTATTTTTTCAAGTCAGCTTCTCTGTGTTACAGTTCCATATAATATGTCCATTCTAGAAAAAAATTAATTAATAAATTGATAATACATGTACTGCATTGCATGTCATCTAAAATTAGTTTGGTATTTTTATTTGACTCAAATTATGAATGATCAGAACAGTTCATCCATAATTAAGAAAAAACACTTCATAATGATACATGAACAATTAAATAAAAATACCTATGATCAAATTCAGAACATATCAGGAGATCATGTGCAACAATCTAGTAAAATATAACATATTATTTTGCATATCTTTGAAGCTATTACATATATTGATCTGATCTCCCTGTACAACTTCAAGGGAATATATTTTAAAAGCTTAAAGTATATTTCAAAGTATTTTAGAGCTTCATTCAAAGAAAACTAATTTGTAGAATGCATAGAAAAACACCATTCTAGAAGAAATAATTCAAAATTTAAATTTGGACATTTTCTTAGCTATTTCAGAAATGATACCCATCACCTTTCGCATGACAATTACATTAGCGATATGCATACAAATTCAAAAAACCATATCTGATATTTGATATATATATGTTCAATAAAATCAAACATGAGTCTGTCTAAGTCTTTGTTAAGTGCATTTTATAGCCATAACAGGAGGCCACCGAAAAGAGCATATTTTCAGCCAATATTTAATTTTGACAAATGAAGTCTCAAAATAATTTTACTTCAACCCATTCAATTTTTCAGCTCTAAAATAACTTTTTGATAAAGAAAATGTTATATATATATATATAAAAGCATTTTCTATGTATTATAGACACCCAAAACTTGGCATCAGAGATATGCAGAGATATTTTTATACATGTATGTGTACAGTGGCTCAAATCTCCAATTCTCTTCAACTTCAAATCAAGAAAAGGCAAATCACAAATAGATATATGTGAAGAATACAAGTGAACTAGTAAAATGAATATACATTGTACATGATCAGTGACAAAATTCAATCTTGACATGAAAACCTTATAAAACAGTGTATTGAACTATTTAACAATATGATAAAATTTTGGTAAGTTGCCATAGAAACAATAAATATGCTATAGTTTGCCAATTTTTGCCAAAATTGTATATATTATGAATGTTCAAAGAGTCAGATCAGCAAGTATTGCAAAAAGCTTATTTACTTATTTAGAATGTGGAACACACTCTCTAAATAAAAAATATCAAAATTAGCTGATTTCTCATTTACAGTCTCATATAAAATTGCACATTACAATCAAACTGACTTTCAAGTACAAAACTAGGACTGTTTGACCTTAACTGTATATGATCTAGCAGCACAGAAATAATCAGTTTTATTGATGACTATCTTTCATGGTCCAAAATTGTCTTTTGCATCATTTTTTTGTTCCATATCAAATTACACACACTTTAAATAATGATAAATGAAGGTAAACTGTACTTTTAATGAAAATGAAAGAACCTTAGTGAGCGCTCACATATCCCACGTCCCCACATTGTCATTGGAGAAATAAAATAAGTGTAAGAAAAAAAATTGTATCAGAAAAAAAATTGAATCATAATTTCCTGTCAATATCTACAAAGTATGTCCTTATTATCTACACAGTTTCATGAAATTCTGTTGTGTGGTTTCAGAGGAGTTGCGATGACAAACTGTTGCAGAAGTACATTGAAGCAAATAAGTTCAAAGGGGTAACTCCTGAAAAAAACTGAATCGTAATTTCTTGTCGATATGCACATCTACGTAGTATGTCCTTATTATCTGAAAAGGTTTAATGAAATTCTGTAGTGTGGTTTGAGAGGAGTTGCGATGACAAAAGGTTGCAGTAGTATATTGGGCAAATAAGTTCAAAGGGCGTAACTCCTGGAAAAATATTGAATCGTAATTTCCTGACGACATGCACATCTATGTAGTATGTCCTTATTATCTGAAAAGTTTCATGAAATTCTGTTGTGTGGTTTGAGAGGAGTTGCGATGATAAACTGTTGCAGTAGTACATTAAAGTAAATAAGTTGAAAGGGCTTAACTCCTAGAAAAAGAATTGAATCGTAATTTCCTGTCGATATGCACAACTACATAGTATGTCCTTATTATCTAAAAGGTTTCGTGAAACTCTGTTGTGTGGTTTGAGAGGAGTTGCGATGATAAGAAACAGGACCGACGGACAGACGGACGGACTGACGGACGGACGGACGGGTCAAAACATTATACCCTCCGCAACTCGTTGCGTGGGGTATAAAATGGAATAAGACTGCCAGTATATTGCTGTCTGACATATGAAACATCTTTGCAGTCAATATTATGAAGTTTAAACTAAATATCTGCTCAAACCATTACAAGAAAATCATGTATAGTTTTTAAATATTACTACATAATAGCCTGTAACATGACACCAATATGATACATATAAAAAATCTTTATGATTCTCCAATATTTAGTCAATGTCTATCAATCAAACCACAATTTGAAGTTTTTGTTGCTCAATTCCTTCAGGTGTACCTCCTTGAAAGGAACATGGACCCAAGTCTTTCCAAAGTACTTCAAAGCATTTTTATTACTGTAATTGATGCATGATTTTTATGCCCTATATATTAGACATAAATTTCAATTACTTTCTCATTTTTCACATAACAAAATTTTAATTGCCTTTTCATTCTAGTAGCCCCTTTATGCTTTCTTGGTAAATTCTTGAAGAGTCAAGACCAGCATTTAACAGCAAGTGTTGAGCATAAATACATTACATGTTAATAAGGACCCACAGTGGTTCCCAAGGCTTTGAGAAATCAACTGGACATTTGGTCCAACATAAAACCATTCTTCTTAACTGGACCAGACTCTTTTACAGGTCATTTTCACATATGATTTGGATAAAGTTAAAAATTTACTGGTCATTTGGTGCAGTAATGCTTATCACTTAACTGGACCAAACCAATTTTACTGGACTTTGCCCAATGTCCGACGACCTTGAATGACTGGACCCAGCCATAGATCATGGCCTTCATGGAAATTTTGATTCTGGTCCTAAAAATAATAACTGGACATGTTTCGAAGAATGCAGTTTCTTAACATTTAATATATGACCACAGTTTTTTCATAAAACCTAGCTAGACTGTCAGATCACTGCACATGTAATTTTTTAAAACTAGCTATTTTATATATAAGACTAAACTCACCAAAAGATAAAATACTATTGAAATTAACATATCCTATCTGTTAGAAATTTAACTGCTTACTTCTAATCTCCTGCCTGTCCTGGCACCTCATGTTATGACAGTGTCATGATAATCAACAACAAGAAACCTAAAAAATAATTATCAGAATCAGCACTATATACAGCTAGCCAACAAAGAGGGTGCTCATCATGACTTCCCTCTGCACTTTTCTGTGTCAAAACTTCAGCCTTCATGTATACTGCATGTCTCAAAGGAAAAATAAAATATTTTAACCACTGGAAAAGACGGGAGACCAAAATAGCATAAATTCAACAAAAACACAAATATTTATTCATTGATCACAATATTGATTTTAATAAATAAATATGTTCCTTTCAAACAAAATACCAGTCTTAGGTGTCCTTCATTCTAAATTTGTGCCTTGCTTAAGTTCTATGCTTAAATTACCTAAATGTAGAACACTGGTGTATTATTGGTATTAAATATTAAAAAAAATATCATTAGATTAGTACATTCATTTACTTAATAACCATGATAACTAATGTAGAGTTCCAACTAGGCTCAATTTTATCCGAGACATATATAATATATGCTTAGTGCTATAATATAACAGTATTTTATATGCCTGGTTTTCTGTAAATTGGCCATTGGTGGATGATCCAACAGATAAATGGAAAATTCATATATATAAATTGAATTATATAATTTATTAGCTCACCTGGCCCGAAGGGCCAAGTGAGCTTTCTCATCACTTTATGTCCGTCGTCCGTCGTCGTCCTCCGGCGTCGTCTGTTAACTTTACAAAATCTTCTCCTCTGAAACTACTGGGTCAAATGTAATCAAATTTGGCCACAATCATCATTGGGGTATCTAGTTTAAAAATGTGTCCGTGACCCGGACAACCAACCAAGATGGCCGCCATGGCTAAAAATAGAACATAGGGTAAAATGTAGATTTTGGCTTATATCTCTGAAACCAAAGCATTTAGAGCAAATTTGACATGATAAAATTGTTTATCAGGTCAAGATCTATCTGCCCTGAAATTTTCAGAGGAATCAGAGAACCTGTTGTTGGGTTGCTGCCACTAAATTGGTAATTTTAAGAAAATTTTGAAGCTTTTGGTTATATCTTGAATATTATTATAGATAAAGATAAACTGTAAAGAGCAATAATGTTCAGCAAAGTAAGATCTACAAATAAGTTAACTTGACCAAAATGGTCAGTTGACCCTTAAGGAGTTATTGCCCTTTAAAGTCAATTTTAACCATTTTTCGTAAATTTTTGTAATCTTTACAAAAATCTTCTCCTCTGAAACTACTGAGACAAATTTAACCAAACTTGTCCACAATCATCATTAGGGTATCTAGTTTAAAAATGTGTCCGATGACCCCGCCGCGAACCAAGATGGCCGACATGGCTAAAAATAGTACATAGGGTAAAATGCAGTTTTGGCTCATATCTCTGAAACCAAAGCATTTAGAGCAAATCTGACAAGGATGAAATTGTTCATTAGGTCAAGATCTATCCGCCCTGAAATGTTGTTGGGTTGCTGCCCATGAATTGGTAATTTTTATAAAATTTGGCAGCTTTTGGTTATTATCTTGAATATTATTATAGATAGAGTTAAACTGTAAACAGCAATAATGTACAGCAAAGTAAGATCTACAAAATAAGTCAACATGACCAAAATTGTCAATTGACCCCTTAAGGAGTTATTGCCCTTTATAGTCAATTTTTACAATTTTTATAAATTTTGTAAATTTTGTAAATTTTACAAAATATTTTCCACTGTAACTACTGGGCCAAGTACATTATAGATAGAGATAATTATAAGCAGCAAGAAAGTTCAGTAAAGTAAGATCTACAAACACATCACCATCACCAAAACACAATTTTGTCATGAATCCATCTGTGTCCTTTGTTTAATATGCACATAGACCAAGGTGAGCGACACAGGCTCTTTAGAGCCTCTAGTTATATGTAAATATGAAAATTACAAATAAATTCATTAATTATGATATCTTTGTTTTTCTTATGAACTCCCTACATGTACATGAACAATTTACATTGTAAGAAAAATGGGTGATTATATACATTTTGTAAATATTTACATAATTATGATTCTGCTGGCACTATTACACTATAATAGTCCCAGGATTCTGGCATCTGAACATTACTTTTAATGGTTTAGACATAGACAAAATACATTAGGTTTCAAAACCTGTGAAGTAGATTTGTTTTACTGTGACATACATACATGTACATGTACAAAATAAATATTGACACCATAAATTTCATAGGCAACCTTTGATTGCCTTCTCCTAAATGCAGTGGGTTTTTTTTTTGGGGTGTGAGGGGTTCAATTTTAATATCCAGCAAACTCTATTCTTTGTCCATGTACAAAGTTATTTATGATACCGCAGCTAGAATAACGTATGATACATGTACTTTTGAAAGACCCTCCCCTTTTTAAATTTCTGGTACATTTGCTATCAAGAAACGGGAATTTTGTATAAAAGTCCACTGGCGATCAGACCTAACATCTATACAATTGAATTCTGTCATATGCAATGATTTAAAACAGTTATTTCGTTTAATATAAGTAATAATCATACCTGCATGGTTTGTACACTGGCGGTCGTCAACTTGTAAAACGTAAACAAATTAGTTCGCATGTACGCACTTTCAACAGAATATGATCAAACAAATTGTCGTAAGTTTAAAATTGAACAGTAAAAGTCATTTCTTATAATTTAATTCTAAATTCCATTTTAAACCGGAGTAAACCATGAAAAACGTTGATGACGTCACGGTCACAAAGTCATGACAAAATTATGTCTATGAGCTGATAAACAGAACAACGTCAGCCAATCAGAAGACGCGTTACATCCAAAATTAAATTAATTAATGAATGGCAATTATTTATTTTGAATTTATTGAACCATAAAATTAATTTTGACTCTTCACATTGAATAATCCACGAAGCGGATTATGTAAAATGTGAAGGGTCAAAATTAATTTTATGGTTCAATAAATTCAAAATAAATTATTGCCATTCATTATAAATAAATTTCTATCAAAATAAGGCTCAAAGAGCTTTTATATTATTTATATTAACAATAACAACGTACACACATGTTGGCGTATGAATACACAACGTCAGAGTGGGCGTGTCGCCATAAAATTGACAACATTGAAAATAAAGGTAATAATTTTAACCAATCAGAAGACAGTAAATACACCAAATTTATTTATTAGTATTTGTTGTTGACGTCAGGATACTTTCAACGTTATTGTTTGAATTTTTTGTCATTCTCACACAATGAAATGAATTAAATGACAGTGTTATTTTGTCAATACTTGTAATTTATGCTATTACAAGTAATTTCTTTCATCTTTAATACCTATTTGGTGGCAATTTTATTTGTTTTGTGTGGTTTTTTTTTTCATTATTTGTTTTATTTCTTACGGGGCGACTACTGTATGATCCTGTATATAGGTATGTTCATTGCTTTTTGTTGTGCGTGTTTCCGCATCTCTACATTTTTGCTGTTGATTATTATAATTTTAATTGTTTTACACTCTGGTGAATTACCTATAGCAATCTTTGTATTGATGTCAAATATTGGTCTTGTTCTCTGTTTTCCTTTTCATGATGAACTTTCCCCGAATTGATTTTGTTTAACATCCCACATTCACAAGTTATATATATGATCGACCCCATGGCACATACTGTTTCTGAAACAACTCTTGTGAATCTCAATTCTTCCCCACAAAATTCGCAACCATCCATCAGTCTTTGTTGCAGTTCTGCCGGTTCAAAAACTCTTCTCTCTCCAGGACTCCACACTTCAGGAATTGTTGTAGCTAGCGGTAAACTATTAGATGTTGTTTTAGTAGTATTAAGTTGATTTAACCGATCACTAGCCTTTCTGCGACGCGACTTTTCGGTATTCTTTACAAAACGTCCTTTGATGCGGGACGCTATATTGAAATCTGCCAAATACGCATAATGAAACGCGATAGTTTGCCGTGTTTTTGGGGGTTTTGGCCGAAAAGACAACGTCATACACCTTTCATCTCATAATACCCGTTGCGCTAGCTAATGCGCATAAACAATAGGCTGTTTGGTCTTTAAAACCAAACTGTACCAAAAGTAAAGCCAAATCCTATTTGAATATATGTCTGAATAGTGTGGATATTCACATATCACATTTCGGAATCAATTTGGAAATTAAAAGATTAATACCATGGAGAACAAACTTTACAGTTTGTACAAAACCAGCTAAAATATTTAGTATTGCGTTGTGGACTTCAGCTTTAATTAAATTTTCTAGTTTTTCTAGCAATAACTGTAATGCTATCATGAAAGTGTTCATGAATCATATTAGTTCGTGTAGGTGTCGATTGTTGTAGTAACATTAGCTTGAAATTTTATGACGTTTCCCTATACCCCCGAAATCAACAAAAAATGGTACCCCACAAATAACAATGAATCCACAGTACTCTATAAACTAGGACATTTAAGGGTATTTGGGAAATATATACCTTTAAATCCAACGGGGCATTCTAAATCTAGAAACTATCTACGAGGTTACCATATTATCTTCTGTAACCGCACATCTACATGAAACTAAGAAGATGTGGTATGTTTGCCAATAAGAAAAACTATCCATCAGAGTTCAAATGACGTATAAGTTATCAACTATAGGTCACTGCGTGGCCTGTACAAATTAGCAGAATCATACCACACAGCAAGCTATAAAAGGCCACGACATGATAAATGTAAAACAATTCAAACGAGAAAACTAACGGCTTGATTTATGTCTAAAACAATAAACGAAAAACAATAAACTACAACCACTGAATCTCTGGCTCCTGAGTGACAAAGGCACATAGAGAATATGGTCTGGTAAAACATGTGTGGGCCACCAACACTCCTCCTGATCTTGGACATTTGTGTTACAGCACAATCAGTTGGAAAGCAGGTCACGGTTTGACCCCAAGTCTATCAGCAACAATAGAGTCACGTGACCGTGAAAATTCAGTAAAACTACGGATGAGACAAACCTCATTTTACTCACTAAACACCATTGTCGTAATAAAACTTATTGATCCAAATAATCTTGAATATACACAGTTTTTACTCGTCAAAACTTGCACATCAAATCAAAGTCCTTTATTCTTTATTTTATCTTCAAACTTGAAGTTTGTGTGCAAATTGTCATGTCTCCTTATCGAAAAATCTAAATATTTTCGAGGAAACTAAAAATGATGGGCTGAATTTAAATTTAATATAGCATCTCATTAAGACAAACACTCGATATGAATATCTAGCTAATTGAATTTTGGATACGCAAACGTCAAGTTATTTTCGACACGAAGCGGTGGTTTTTGCCGATTTGTTCAAGAAGTTACCTCCCTTGATATTACCAGTCAAAATAAAACCCAGCAAAATGAATAAAAGGAGTTTACTTTACAAAAAAAAAAAACGGGGAAAAATCCAAAAAATCGATTTACAACATTTTTATTATTACATTGAGAAGAAATACTTCCTGCTTTTCAGAGAAGGATTAAATGTTCAAATTAAAAGACAAAATATGAGTAAAATTAAGAAATGTAAACATATTTATAATTTTGTTTTGTGATATAAATTAGCTCTGGCTGATGAAATTTACTTAGCAATTTTATAATGGTATACATGAGATCACTCCTTGTAGAATTTCTTTTTACTTCTAATAATGTTTAATGCAATAAAACATATTTTATACAATTAAATAATCTTTCTGAAAATGAAAATAAGTGGGACCAAAAATCACAATAAGTTTCTTCAAAGTAAAAAACCTTTAACTCAAGCCTTTGTTTCTTTGTTAAACATTACAGTACTGCCTAGAAAATATCCTACAGAAAAGGATAAGTTTACCAAAATTTTAGACAGAATTTCTATCAAACATACATTAAATTATAAGTGAAAGTGACTTAATTTTGAATAAAAATCATTATTATAAAATTCAATTATTAGGATAGCTAGCACAGCTATTAGCCCTTGCCTATCAGTGTATTTTATTTTATATGTTGAAAGTTTTTGAGAAAAAAATGGGGCTGCTTCTCTTCAGGTTGCTGTATCAGCTGCTTTACATATTTATAAACAAAGTATTGTATATTTTACCTGAATAATTGGATATTAATCTCAGAAATGAAATGAATGTTGTTGGGACAAATCTTGTGCATTTTACTTAATGATCAATGATGATTAAATTTGACAAGAATTTGCCATTTGAATAAATTCAATTGTGTAAGAACACATCTCAGTCTATGAATTTATTTCTTGTTTGACTTGATAAGCTAGATTTTGCTCTTGTTAATGTAGCTTACCCATTAGAGAGATAATTAAATAAGCAAGTTTTTAACTAATAAAAATCTAAATATAATTAACTAACCTTCATTTCCTTTTTCATATTTTTTCCTCCAGAAATTTTCGTTGCAATGCATTTTCTATTGCTATTTTTGTGCTTTTGTCCATCCATAGCTAGGCTATCATTTAAAATTTGTCATATTTGTTTCCAGTTAAATGAAATTTTCTAAGACGAATAGTTTCAAACGCAATAAAGAAGAACTTTGTTGTTTCACTTTTCCAATAATATGCACATGACCCTGAGTCCTGACACATATTTTTTAGCGTTATATGACGTTATGTTGAAAAGAAACAATGTCACCGTCAATATGTGTAGGGGATCAAAAGGGTTTTAATTACTTTAAAATGGAGTTATCGTATGGAATTATGAAAACAACAATTTTAATCACAATTTCATTCATATCTATAATAAAATCAGTATTTAAGAGTACTTTGGAATCAGATACAATGAAAAGAAGTTTAACTTTACTGTTTGAAGTAGAAGCGCAGCCAAAACCAGGTACAAATTGCCATGACTGGTGGTCACTTAAATTGATGTATAACAGTAAAAATGATGGCTTCAAAATTGTGTAGAAATTTGAAATAGGTTACCCGGTTTCATTTAAGATTATTACCGTTCTTTTCCGTATTTGGATACGCAAACGTCAAGTTATAGAAAATCGATGTTTTGGCGAACAAAAAGATGGCTGAATTTTTAGAACGGACAGGATAAAGAAATAGCAATAACAATCTATTTTTATAATGTTTGTATGTAGTATTGACACTATATTGGTAGAAAACCTACACATTTTAAAATTCAATTGTAATAATAGCATGACAAGTTGAAAAATACTTTAAACGTCAATCTTATAACCGATTGATTTGGCGGACTTTTGACGTTACGGACGACTGTAGCGCCACCTAATTAATTCCCTTGCTATTGTTGCTGATAGAGCTTGACGACAACGGACGTTTCCAAGGACTTGCTTTCCAGCTGAATATAAGAAACAACTATAAAAATCAGTTGAACAAGACTCGACTCATCAGATCGATACAAGCAGAAAACATTATGTTTCCAAGGCAAACTATCAATCAGTACACATACAATGGGTTTATTGTAAAGACGTCATAGATCGTCTAGGAAAACATGACCTTGCGCAATGCAAACATAATAGTATCGATATGAAGTAGAAGCGTTTGATTTAATAAATGTATAGAAAACATAGCGTAACCGTTATGTGTATTTTATTTTAAATGCATCCATCTGAGATATAAAAAAAGAATGCACGAAATATCGTGTGTTCAATCATATGGGTTTTCAGTTGGCAAAAAGCTGTAAAATATGATAAACTGTAAAATTTGGGCAATGCTTTAGTTGTTATCCTGGTGCACGTATGGCTCCATGACTTGAGTTATTTCAACGTATAATACTTTCGAATTTCCGGGATTTGATTCCGAGCAGCACTGACTTATGGTTAATTTTCGAAATAAGCATATGCATGCAATAAGTTAGTCGGGTATCTTGTAATGCTTGATTACTCGAACTAAGTCGCTCCCCAAGCTGGTGAACTGCCAGTTCCCGAGGGTATCAATATCCAGTTAGCCAATAATTTTGTAATGTAGTGACATTAGTTTTATATTAATTTTGGATTCAAAATAGTTTTAATTGAAAATATGTACAGCTGTTTTCATTTAGAATAATCTGAAAAATAGCTTAATATCAAAGCCGTCGGTTTTCTTTTCTTTTAATTTTTTTTTTTTTTTCATGCCGACGCCTCCTATAGTTTACTATACAGGTTTTGCTGTACCATATAGCTACAGTCTTGCCTTTTGATCACTGGCAAACAGTTGCATCATAAGCAATTGTACCACAGCTCATATTATTGCTTTATTTTGGATAAGTTGATCTAGTTGAATTGGAATGTATTCTATTTTATGCATACCGTTTAATATACTCACCCATTTCGTAGATTTAGGACGATACAGAGATTTGTATAGACACCTGTCTATTGTTGAGGACTGTTTGTTGACCCTTTATATATTGTTTTATGATATCTGGTTATTTGTGTGGTTGTGTTGCAGTGTCTTTTTACATATTCCGTGTTTGTTTTTTTTTTTTTCAATTATATTTACAAGATCAATCTGCTTAATATGTTTAAGCAATGTGCTTTATATGTTGACCACTGGGTTGTTGATGCCCTCAAGGAATACTATATAACAACCGGTGTACAAGTTGAAACCGAACTTGACAGTTTTGTTCGAATGAAGGTATTTAACCAGAGCTATTGTTTTAAAATCGTGGTCAGCTAAGGCCAAGGTTTGCATTTCAACACTATGGAAAAAACATTCTACTTTATTCAAGAAGAGATCAATTGAAATGAAAACAAAATCAAGCAGAAAATATTTTGTTTTTTAGAAGGTATTTACAAAATAAACTCATCATAAATACCAGTATTAAAATTGTCTAGACGCACGTTTTTTGTCTACAAAAGACTATAGTGACGCTCGCATCATAAATTTAAAAAAGGCCAAATAAATTCGAAGTTGAAGATCATTGAAGACCCGAAATTCCGAAAGGTTTTAGTGGTTTTACGCTGTTTTTATCAACAGTCAATATAGCTTTGAGGTGCCATCATAAAGGATCCAACTGATCTGATTTTACAAAATCTTCTCTACAATTATAACCATGAAATCAATTGACAGCGAAGTTATGTTCCTACTAGCAAGCAAGTGGTTGTTTTACTATGGTGCAGTTTAAAAATTTAAATTAGCCAACAGATGAGCTGAAGTCAAAATCAGGCCACTGATTTTCTCTTTGAAAAGCTTCATATTTTGTTATCCCTGGTCATTTATACGATACTATACAGTATAGGCTTTTATGCCAAACGGTTACTTACAATTGTTCACATATTTCTATTGGTCTATAATGAATAGTTGTATCCTTGGCGATCATACCGCATTTTGTTTTGCATTCACCAGGTATGATTCCAGTCAAAATGTCTGGCAACTAAAAATCAAAGTAGAAAATTCTCTGAAACCAAAAAATATCGTAATTGAAAAATTTGAAATACAAGCATCTTTACATCGTGATTTTACTTCATGGTATAATGTTTGTCTCTTCTGAACATTATTATAAAAAACTGTAATTTTTTCTGTTTGTCTTCCCACATTTCCTATGTTATTCTTTGGGCGAAATATTTTTCGTTAAGTGCCATGCAGAACTACCCATCATAATTTTCTAATTAGGCTGGTCTGCAGTTACTGTTTATCTGTACCCAAAACCACTGAATTGTCTGAAAAGCTACTGAATAGTACTGAATAGTACTGAAATGACTACAAGCAAAATATCTGAACAGTACTGAATTTACAAGAAGAAAATATCGAAATTTCAGTTTAGATGCATTTAAACCCAATGAAAGTTTTGTTAAGATTGAAGTGTAAAATATTTTAAATGATTTTAAGCACAAGATAGTATAATAGAAAAATAAAGGATGTTCTTTTGGTTTTATTTTAATTATAAATAAAATTGAGAATGGAAATGGGAATGTGTCAAAGAGACAACAACCCGACCACAGAACAGACAACAACAGAAGGTCACCAATAGGTCTTCAATGCAGCGAGAAATTCCCGCACCCGGAGGCGTCCTTAAGCTGGCCCCTAAACAAATATATATACTGGTTCAGTGATAATGGACGTCATACTAAACTCCAAATTATACACAAGAAACTAAAAGTAAAATAATACAAGACTAACTAAGGCCAGAGTATTTATTTAAGTTAGATGAACACACATTTATGTTTTATAGTTTTTTTAAGTTGTTTGTTTACAAACAAAGATTCACATGTTTGTGTGTCACCAATCAGTAATCTGATTGGTGACTGATAATATCAAACGGGTTTATCATTATCTAATCTTAAATCAAATATCATTGGTTGGTATTATACCGCAATGCGATGTTTTGGGAATTGTTATCATAATAGCACGAGAATGTTTTAATAAATTTAAGCAGGAATCATCTTCTTGTTAAGTTAGAAAGTTAGAAAAGTATTAAGGTTATTCAACGCTCGTATTAGTGCAGCAATAATCGTTTTATATCAAAACCAATACTCGATTTAAATGAACATGATTTGTAAGAAGAACACCAAGAACGTTCTACTGAGAACAGTTCCCTGTCTGTACTGATAAAACCAATGCCAATCAACCCCTCCAGGTTAAAAGTGACACCTTTTTCAGTCTGTTGAAGAACTACTTGTACCATGAGCTGGTTGACCTTAAATCCGAATTTTTATAAGAACAGGATTCTTTGTCTAGGAAGTTCCGTGAATACGCTTATATAAAATTCAGTCCAAAGGAAATCGCATTCAGTTTAGATTCATTGAAGACATTTTGGTAGGCCTTCATAAACTTCATACAGATTAAAAATTCCTGTCCAGCTTCTGCTCATGATCTCATCACTCAACTGAAGGATTGCAACAAGCTTATTAGAATTGCCGATAATTCTGCCGAGGGCTGCGATATGGTCCGGGAGTACGAATGCAGTGACATTGCAGTCGATAAAGAAGACAAGAAAAAGATTAGACAGGCCGAAACCATATAAAAAAGAAAGATCCGACCTCAGCCATATTCTGCTCCTGCTCCTATCGTACTCCTGCTGTTACTACTGCTCCAGCTCTTGATTGTAACCAAGTTTGTCAACCGCCTTTTCGTCAAAACACTGCATGGCGTGAGCCGTGCGCTAGGGACATCTGTCATCTTTGCAAACAGAATGGCCACTTGAGGAGACAAAGCCTAACTTCAAAACAGCTCTCAGCGGCCAAACAAACAGTACCAATCAGAACTGAAATATATTTTGTCAGTGATAATTATTTTCATTTTCATTTTTTACTGATTGTTTTGATAACAATAAGGGCAAAATGATTAGTTTATAGCTCAAGTACATTTTTATGTAATTTAAATTTTCCTTATTTTACTGCTAATAATAAGTTCAGGTAACTGGTAAGATAATTTTCTTATTTTCCTTATGACCAGTCATTTGAAATTTTTATCAAAAAAGATTAATGACCAGATACTGTTACATGTGCATTGAAACAAGATTTACATGGGATAAAGTTTTTGAAATAAGTGTATCCTAAAGAAATTTTGAGTCGGCTAAATTTCTGTAAGGTTAATGTAAAGAGCTTAAATTGTAAATTCTTAGCTTCATATAGCTTAATCCGCAATAGTTATTTATCAGATGCAATTACAAGCAATGCAGCTTTTGGTGTTTATTTGGTTAAAGTAGAAAATAAAATTATTCACAATATGTTGGATGATTTTGAAAAGAATCAAAGCTCCACTTGGAGAGAAATACAGGCAATTGAACAGGCTTTACTGTCTTTCAAAAATTTTTTTTTTTTTTTTATTGATACTTTATGGGGACATCAAACCGTTAACAGATTTGCTAGTCCTATGAATCATAAAACGAAATATGTTCATCTCCTTTTCAGTATCGACTTACTGAAGCAGGAGTACGGTGACCAAGTGAGGAAAAGTCGCATATTTACAGAGTTTAATTATCATTCGGACTATACGGCGATAAATGACAGTATTGGTAGTTCAGAGACTAAACTTTACATTTTGATTTGTGGTAAAAAAAAAATCGTATGGTGTATTTGTTGAAAAATGGGCTTAACAGTATGTAAGCTTATTTTAAAGAAAAACTGACATTAACAAGTTTTTAGGTCTTCATTCTTAAATAACATTCGTAACATGCTTTCTGTTATTATAAACATCGTTGTTACACCTTATTTTAACGGTTTCAAATAAAGTTTGACCAAATTAATCCGTTATTGAAGAGTTTTTGTAAAGTTTAACACTACGAATATTTTGCATTTAATAGAGTACGTTTCAATTCAATTTCATAATTGGTTTTTACGATAAATGTAAAATAATCAACATTAATTTAATATTTTATACTTTGATTAAATAACATTATCAAATTAATTTAACTCAGAAGCTTTACATGAAAAGTGTGTCGTTTACTAGAGAAGCAGTAATGAATCAGTCACTTCATTTAATTCTAAAAGTAAATCTAGCTTCTTTAGTTCGGTTGAAAGACGTAATGATGGAATCTACCAGAAATGTATTGAAGAGTATGGGTCGTTTGCTGAAATTCCTGTGGAATCTTTGAATATGGTTTACCACAAAAGTTGCTATAAATCCTACACAAGTAAACACAATGTTTCTGTCTCTGTTCGGAATGAGGCTAGCGAGACAGCGAGGCGCTGGCTGTAGAGACAAACAGTAGAGTCCCCGGTGCACTTACTCGTTTAAAATCATTTTTAATAGATTGGAACGTGTGCATTATTTGTAACAACAAAAGTTACAAAAGAATAAGAAACTGATAAAAATCAAGTCAGATGACAGAGTACATGTATACTGAGTGCAGCGCACCACTACTGTGATTTTCATTTGATTAGTAAAATCAGTCAGGTAAACTTTAGAGAAAGGGCATTTTACCACAACCAGTGTTTTACTAAACATCTAGTAGGGATAAAAGGGGTTGACGAAGAACCATGTTCAGAAAACATTTCGGACTACCAAACTGTTTTTTTTTTTTTTTTCGAAGCTAGTTTTGAAATTAAGAAAGATTTAATGGAGAACAAGAAAGCTTTTCTATGATCATCATTGTTGGAAATATTCTTCTCGTTCTTTCCTGAAAACATTACTAAAAGTTTAACAAATCGCAGACTGCAACGCTGGTTGGAAATAGATACGGCAGTTCTGTCACAACAAAGTCAGGGTATGTCAAACTTTATGTTAAGCAGCTCGATCAAGTGGGGATGCTATTAAAGCAGCTGCTAATCTCAAAGTTGATTTAAAATGGTCCCAAAAACAAAATTTTTTAAGTGAACATGGGGAGCTAACAGAATATCATCATATTCATTCCGTTGCCAAAATCATTCGTAGTGAAATTGAAAAGGTTGAATTTTCGCTTGAGCAATATCCAACTTCAATTGAGATCTATCATACGGGTCAATGCCTTATTCTTTAGTTCAGCTTTTCTACTGGCTTTTGGTGAAAAAGCGTTTAAGAATTGAGATAATCCGTATAATATACAAACCAACAGCTTGAGAAAATGTTTGGCATTAACAGAATGCATTGTTGCTAGTAATAGGAATATGCTTACACCTTTTTATCTTGGATTAGCTGTACAAGTACAAGCTGTACCCCTTTTACTATGAAGTATCGTAAAAAAATATATCCTAGAATGGAAAGTTCATATGCACTATTATTTTTTCAAAAGATTAAAATATAGGGCTTTGCGGCATATTTTTAACATCTATATGCCTCCAACTTCTAAGAGTTTAAACTTATACAAAAATTCTGTACTACCCCTCCCTTCACTTTGGGTCTTCCTCAGAATTCAATTTGGTTGCTGTCCATGTGTATTTATACTGGTGAAATTTCCAAGTTGTGTCTTTACGAGATGAAACATAGAGATTAAATCTGGGAACCAGTAGGTGAACAAAACAAAACATCTATGAATATTATATATCTTCACAAAAGAGGCGTGGTTTGTGAAACAGCTGTATTTACAAAGTGCAACCTATACTATATTTTTTTTTAATTAGATCAATCTTGAAAAACACTTTTTCTCACAATAATACTTATTCATCAGAGTCATAGCCTAAAACAGATCATTGCATGTACTCTTTCTTTTCTTTTATAGTACATTTAATACCCCAACCATGTTTAATCTTTAAATGAATTTGAAAACAAGAATTTAATTATTGTCAGCTTACCATAAAAGCATGTTTTCTGACATGAAGTGCCTAGAACCTGTATGAAACTACTCTGATAGCAAATTGAAAGCATTTCAGAATACTTTAAATGTGAAGTTTAATAGTTAATCATTGCAACATTCAAGATTATATAAAATATCCAATCCTGCCTCTTTCTCCAGTCCACATCTTACTGTATGCCCATTAATTTTAAAAGTTCACAATTTCTGCCTTAAATGGTCAGTTTAGAAATATTGTCACAATAATATCATCTCTTACCATATATCTAACATAATTTGGCTAATAAAATTATATGAACTAGAAGTGTTTAAACAAAGCCATATTTGCAAAAGTTGTATGTTTGAAGTTACTAGTTTGCTAAATAAACTCATTAAAAATTTTATAGAACTGACTGTAAAAATCTGGTTTTTTTTATAACTTCAAAGCAAGGTTATTGTTTTCTACACAATAGACCTTAATAATAATAAAAGCATAACCTTTACAGGTTAAATTATCTGTGTTATGTATGACCCAGGGTCAGGGATTTTTCTCTGTCTTTTGCCACTGGGGCCTCAAATTTGCTAAATAATTGCTGTTTCTGTGAATAAGGAATACAGGTATTTAGTATTTTTTTAGGATAGAACACACTATTGTTACTTTTATAGAGGTATTTTTGTATCTCTAGCTTGTTTTTTTTTTATGCCGCGATCACAAGAAATCACAGTTAGTGTAACGGCGTAGTTATCGGTTTCCGACAGGATAAAAACAACCCACAACAATGTTCATCAAGTATCTATGAGTTTCAATGACTGCGAAGAGTTAATAGAAGGACTTCTTACTATATACATAAATTATGAATTTACTATGCATACATGGCTTAGGTAAACTATGCATTCTATTAACTGTGAATGTATGCTGAGTCATCATATTTAAGGCCCTGGATTTTCTAAATCTTCATGAAATATTTATAAAACTTTTATATTTGAGTTATTTTTATTAAAATCTCTGAAGATAAACCAGATTTGGTGAAATTCAACATGTTCTCTTTTTTCACCCAATATAGGTTGAACTTCTGTAAATATAGACAATGCAATTCCCTATAGGAACTCCTTTTACGGCTAAAACTGTGCCTTTTTTACTATGAAGTATCGTAAAAAATAATATCCTAGAATGGAATGTTCATATGCAGTACTATTTTTTTCTAAGATCAAAATATAGGGCTGTGTTGCATATTTTCAAGATCTAAATACCTTGAACTTCTAAGAGTTTAAACTTATACTAAAATTCAGTACTACCCTTCCCTTTCACCTGGGTTTCCTTAGAATTCAATTTGGTCGCTATCCATGTATATTTATACTGGTAAAATTCCAAGGTTGTGTCATTATGAGATGAATTATAGAGATCATATCTAGGAAAACAAAATATCTATGAATATTACTTATCTCCCAAAAAGAGGCGTGGTTTGTGAACAGCTGTATTTGCAGGTGCAACCTATACTAACATTTATCTAAACAGCTAAATCTTGAAAAACACTTTTTCTCACAATAATACTTATTCATCAGAGTCATAGCCTTAAACAAATCACTGCATGTACTCTTACTTTTCTTTTAAAGTACACCCAATACCCCCACCCTGTTTCAATTTTTAATGAATTTGAAAGCAAGACTTTAATTAATGTCAGCTAACACTAAGTGCATGTTTTGTGACATAAAGTGACTAGAACCTGTATGAAACTACTGTGATGGATACCAATTTATTGTTGATTGTATTAAACTATAACTATTTTCTCATATTCAAAAATGTGGTATTTGTATGCCATTCATTTTTAGATTTCACTCAACAATGAGGTAAAGATGGAATCAGTACATTCCTGTTCAAGATTATTGTTATGATTATTTTTCAGCTTCTTATAACTGATAACAGACAAAATATACTATAATGCCAGCCATTTTTTCTTATGTTGCAACATTTACTTTCGAAAATATTGAAATTGTAAAGGTTATTATGAGAAGACCCCTGTAATTATTACTTTCATTGAACGAATGATGTTTTTGACTCGTATGTACATTTTTGAATTTTTGTATGTGTCATACGAACTTACTTATTTGTAAAGCTTCCTCAAGTCATACTGATTAAGGGAATTACAAGTTTTATGTCAGAACATTTTGTTCGACTACATAATTGGTTTATAAATTCGTCGACAGGCAAGCACCTGGCATCGTTCAGCGCCATCTTCAGCTAACGGTACTGAAGCGATTTCATTGATCGAACATTTTTTTCCGTTAGTTTATTGGATAAACTTGCAGTTGGGTGGTTGAAAATTGCACGAAAACTGCACAAAAAATGCACTAATCTTAACTACAAGTATAAAAACCGAAAACGCGAGTTTGTCGTCATTCTGGCAAAAGACGTTCGAAAATCAAATGAAAGGAGATATTCTTTAAAAGTAAGAATAATGGCATTTTACTTTTGTAAAGGTTTCAACTTTTAAAGAACACATAATTGTTTAAAAACAATTTACGCAAATTTTACCCAACTTTAGAAAACACTTGAGGAAACTAGCAAAATTATGGAAATACTATTTTTTTATAATGATGGTTTCAATCTATCTCGAAATACATAAACAATAGAGATTCCGTTACAAATATTTTTTAGAGAAATTTAGTACGTTGGTAATACGTTTTGCTGAATCACTGTACCAAGGCCGATTATGCGGTTTTATGTACTTGAACAATTTAACGCCAATATTCTGTTTACATAATCAAACAAAATTTAGAAACATATTTGATTTATGTTACTCGTAAAGGAATCTAGTTAATTTGAAGCAAAGACTTTTTGCAAAAGTTTATCGTTTTTAGTACGGTTTTAAGACAGTGAGACACACGAATACGCACAATATTAGCGAAGGAAACTAGTACAAATTTCCATAAATTCTTGTTCAAAGGACCACAACCTTATAAGTCAATCATTGGTATTAGAACAACATATAAAAGTAATTATTATTTAAATAAATAATACTTGTTATCAAAATATTAAACATTTTATATTTTAGAAAAAGAACATTTGTTAGTAAACAATAACGAACAGATAATTAATTTTGCCAACTTCTGTCAATTTTATTGGTCACAATTTGAGACAATCGTTTTAGTCAAAGGAAGCGAAAACACAGTCTCAACAAAGGATTGTTTAATAGATTTTTCTTGATATTTATTCACTTTACTGCATTTCGAATTTTATTGTATACGTCAAGTTTGACAAAAGATGAGACATTCGTTTTAGTCAGTCAGAGGAAACTAATACAAAGTTCATTTAATAGAACATATCATATTTTATTGAATTGAGTCTCACTATAATAAGTGTGAGGTCAAATGTACTTTGAATACATGAATATCTAATATTTTGTCTCGTGAGGTCAAATATGTTAAGGTTCGGCGTATTTGTGTTTGTGCCTTTTCTCCATTGACCCGCTAAACTACTCTGATAGCAAATTGAAAGCATTTCAGAATACTTTAGTGTGACGTCCATTTTCACTGAACTAGTACACATTTTTGTTTAGGGGCCAGCTGAAGCCTGCCTCCAGGTGCGGAATTTTCTCGCTGTGTTGAAGACCCATTGGTGGCCTTGGGCTATTTTCTGCTCTTTGGCCGGTTGTTGTCTCTTTGGCACATTCCCCATTTCCATTCTCAATTTTATCTAAATGTAAGTTTAATAGTTATTCATTCCAACATTCAAGATTATATAAAGTATCCAATCCTGCCTCGGTCTCCAGTCCATATCTTACTGTATGCCCATTTATCTTTAAAAGTTCACAATTTCTGCCTCAAATGGCCAGTTAAGAAATCTTGTCACAATAATATCATATCTAACCATATATCTAACAAAGTTTGGCTCGTATATGAACTAGAACAGTTTAAACAAGCAATGTTTGCATGTATGAAGTTACTAGTTTGATATATAAATTCATTAAAAGTTTTATAGCACTGACTGCTAAAATCTGTTTTTTACATAAATAATCTCAGGTCTCATAAATCCAGAACTTGTGTGCAGACGTGCATTGGTTTTGGCAAACTGAAGAGATGTCACAATAGAAAATGTACTTTCCCACCCTGTCGGTCCCATTCCAGTTTCCGTTTTTCACGATGACGATGGTGAAGCAATTCGAATCTGAAGTCTCATCTGTATTTTTTCTACCTTCTTTTGACCCATCACTCACAACTTACATCAGAGATGGTATGGCATTGGTTCAATGAAATGATGCTAAGAAAATAAAACATTCGGTGACATTGCAGCTGACTATTATAAAAATATGTCTCAATGCTTTACGCTAGCGCACACAGTTGCATACATTTTCGATAAAGAACTCTATAAAGTCTGTTGAAAGGAAACGCCGCACAAAGACTACAGCGTCCAGCAAAGTGTATCAGGTTATAGAAGGCAGAAATGTTCCTGACGGAAGAAATTTCTGTCTGTTAAATAAAACAAACAGGCTGTCCTTAATTTCTTTGGTAGTTTTATTCTACAAAGCTTTGACAAACCCCTATGATTCCACTTGATTGTCAGTTAGCCGGAACTTTGGAGTATGTAAATAACGTTCATACTTTTGCAAGTAACATTCCAAACTATCCAAGATTTTTCCTGAGCCTCCCATGATAGCTTTTAGGCAACCCAACAGTCTGCGGAACCTGCTAGTGCGGTCTGAAGTGTCTGATAATAGAAGTTCTTCTGGAGAATGTCGTTCGTGTGAGGAAAAACGCTGCAAATGCTGCCTACAGATGCAGCATTCATCAACATTTCACAGTAAGGCAACCGAAAATAACTATAAGATATTTTGCAATGTTACTTGCAAAAGTATGAACGTTATTTACATACTGGAATGTTCGGTTTGTGGCCTCCAATATGTTGGTGAGTCAAAGCAGCCTTTCCACAAACGCCTCAATGGCCATAGGAGTGATATCTCTAAAAGCCACTTCTCCCAGTTTCTCAGCATTTCAGACAATCAGGTCACAAACTTGATGACTTTAATCGCATGAAAATCCTAGTGATTGAACAGAACATTCACTGGAGTGATGCCCAGCGACAGGTTCGGGAAAGCTTTTGGATACAGGAACTAAATGTATATCATCCAAACGGCATCAATAAGAAATACTAAGTTTTGTTTTTCACTTATTTTGGAATGTAAATATACACAGTCACGTATATTAGAGTATCGAGTTTTGTTTATATTATGATGTTCGAGATTATGGATTAAAATCAATAGATTAAAACTTACCTGTATTATTGATCTATTTTAACCTACAATCAGTATTGTTAAACTCATTGACACCGAAGAAGGCTATTTGTTAAGCCGAAATATTTGTCAACACGATTTAATAACAACATCTTCGTATAATACCATCTTATATTAGTATCGTTGTGCAAATTTTTAGACTTATATAATTTTTCCTTATCTGCACAGTATCGTCTATTCTAGACGATCCGGTACATAGTAAATTTGTTGGTTGGTCCTTTTATAGACTTATATATATATATATATATATATATATATATATATATATATATATATCCGGTACATAGTAAATTTGTTGGTTGGTCCTTTTATAGACTTATATATATATATATATATATATATATAAAAGCGAGAAACGAATAACACTTATGGACCACATCAACACACGACAACCACTGAACAACAGGTTCCTATACCATACTATATATGGATTTTACTTGTGTTTGAAAGCCGTACGGTGACGTGCAGTTGTTGACATCGCTGTCATTTGTTTACGGTTGAACATTGCGTTATTGGCAGTCGTACAATTACAACATGTCAATGATTATTTTCTTTTTTTTTAATGTTATGCTTATATCATGTATATTTCTGTTGTTATAAACTTCTTTGTGAAAAATGAACAAACCATTCTGTATTTCTGACCGTATTTCCTTTTTTTGTAGAAAGTTTTGCATCGCTTGTTGACATCGAGAAAGGGTGCTCTCAGACACGACCGCGTTCCAATGTCAAAACTGTTTTTGAGAAGACCCCTCAAAGCGATCGTTTCCAAGGCGCTCGTCGTTAGAAACATGCGTTAAAAACTGCGCACTGTTAAAGGGCCGCGCTACCTTAAGGAGGCAATTTACTTTGTTTTTGTTCATCGCTTTCGCATTAACATCATCATGATTATTGAGTATTTAGTAAACTTATAAGGAAATTCACAAGTAGCAAGACAAAAGAAATAAAGAAATTAATAAGGAGCAAGACAAAAGAATGTAAAGAAATTCATAAGGAGGAAGACAAAAGAAAATAAGGAAATTCATAAAGATCAATACAAAAGAAATAAGGAAATTTTTATGGAGCAAGACAAAAGAAAATAAGGAAATTCATAAGGATCAAGACAGAAGAAAATTAGGAAATTCATAAGGAGTAAGACAAAAGAAACTGCTGAGGAAAATCATTGATGAAAGATTATCATATGTGACCATGACTGAGAAAATGGGTCCAGATGAGGAAAATACATAATTTGATTTTTTGCATTTTGAAGCCTTATTATCATAAATAACATTCTGTAAAAATTCAAGGGATAGCACAAGTAGTTTCTGAGAAAAAAAACATTTCATGATTCGTAAGTTACATGTATCTTTGAAATAAATTGACAAATTGAAGATATCATTCGAAAAACTCAAGACTTTTTCTTGTAAATGTGTATTCTTCCAAAATTGTTCATTCTATAATTAGACACCTTAAGTTTATGTTTAATGTTTGTCAAATAATTTCAAAAAGTATGATTTATTCTAACTGATATATATTTTGCACTAATAAATCGGTTACCATCATGACCATAGCAACCATTTTTTTTTTTGGTCCTTTTATTTTCTTTTTGCCCATTTTTCTTTATTCTGTAAACTCCAATCCACACCATTGGATATGGGGTATTTTTTGTGCCATTATTTAATAAAATAACAATTTATTGCCATGATAGAGTAAAATAATTTCAAAATACATTTCTATTTTGAAATAGTTCATTTTTTCCTGGTGATTGTCTCATGGAAGCTTACACGACATCCACTTTGAGTTTTTTAGTAAAAGGTCATTTCTAGTAATCATAGAATTGCTTATTTTGTTTACTTCATTAATTTTGTATGTACAGGTCGTTGGTTCATGTATGCCATTTTTTTTGTAAATTATTTTGTTTTTAATTAGTCCTTTACTTTTCTCAATTGAACTGTTTTATAGCGGACTATACAGTATGGGTTTTCTCATTGTTGAAGGCCATACATGTGCCTATAATTGCTTACATCCACTTTATTTATACTTAGGTGGAAACTTGTCTCATTGGTAATCATAACACATCTCTTTATTTTTATATAGTACAACGAGCATTGTGTTAAAATTCAAATAATTTTCACTGAAATATTTTATCATTTTATTTAGTTCAGCAGAGCCTTTTTTCTTCCTCCATTGGATTTGGCATTTTGTTGGTCTTGTTGTGTTAAGTCTATTTCCTTTTAGGAACCAGTGGTTTCGGACATGAAATGTTCTTAGCTGAATCTGAGTAGCAGTGCTGTCTTATCTGCTCATATAAATACCACTGCCTGGCAGGTTCAAGTCCTTTGATGTTAGATGGTTGAGGAAGCTCACCTTCTGGTGGAGTTTTAGTTTTGCATTTCAGTAAATTGAATGTATATGATTCTGAAGATGCATTTTCTCTGCATGTTACTACTCCTGGATGTTGTGAATCCATGTAAAAATGATGATAATCAGTTATATGTTTCAAAGTTTTAAAGTACTGTTGCAAATAAGGCTTCCATTCATAAAACATTACAGGATCTTGTATATTTCCTACAACTTGTGGTATGTTGTGTCCATTTCTGCTGGACCTTGTCACAGTTTCAGCTACCTGTAATAAAACAAAGAACAATAAATCAACTAAAAGACTTTTCATAAATGATTTGAGTGTACTAACAAATACATACAGATTTAAAAACAAAATTTGAAAAGGTGACTTTTCAGTAAAATACAGCCAGACATCAAAAGCAGATGACAATAAGTCAGATAAATCTATAACTTTAGAAACTAACTCAGGTAAAACTGGATATGTTATCTATGCTTGAATCAATTATGAGTACATTTTATAATGTGTGTACAAAACAAAACATTTTAAGAAAATAATGTTATATCATTAATCCAAAGAACTAATCCAGGTTTCATATGTGTAAGAGTTGTTGCCCTTTGATCATATTGAATAGGTGAAATATTGACTATTTGAAATGACTTTAGAAAAAAACCATTGATAGTTCTATCTTAAATCAAGTAATAATGTTTAATACATGTACTAGTATATTAAATTGTAGTTTTAATTATTATATAAACAACCATTATCTACCTCTGATAATGTTTCTGCTGCTGAATTTCTCCAGTGTAACTTCCAAACACCAAAATGCCAATCAGGCTCAAACTTGGTATGTCCTGCAATCATCATTGAGTATTCTATGCTTTTGTGTAATCCTGGAAAAACAAAAATAAAAATTGCATTACAAAAAATACTTATTTTAAAAAAGCAAATACCAAAATGAGAAATTTAACAAGATACCAGTAACTATAATTGTCATACTAGAAATAAATATTGTATGCAAAATATATGCATCTGTACATATCACTTCTAAAATAAATAAATCTTTTGAATGTTGGTAACATGAAATATTGATTTTAATCACAGAACTATCACAATATCATACTCTGCATACATTGTTAAGTCTTAATAAAAAATACAGATAGAATAAAATCATTATTGTTTATTTAAAAGAGAATTTTAAACTTTTATCAATAAATTGTTGTCTTGGTTATAGTTTGAATATAATATCACACTGTGTGAAATAATGTAACATAATCAATTAATAGTTACCTGTCATTACTCTCCATAAAGCATACCATAATACTACATTATTCTTGTTCTGACCAGTGCAGTTATCAAAATGGACCTTAGCATCAGTCTCTCCATGACCAAATTTGTTGAAATAGTGATGCACCATACTAACAACAGAGTGTGCTCCTTTGCCAATACTTTCAGCTTCATCAATCAAATAGAAACTTTGTTTTCCTACAAAACATTATATTTAAAATTTACCATTAGCCATTTTGAAAACATTTAAAATAAAAGCATACATATCTAATACAATAGTATATTCACAAAGTATAATTTAACATGTACATGATGTGTGCAACAGAGGTAAATAAATAAAGATAAATCATGTTTAAGAAATCTATTTCCATATACATGCGTGTAACTACTCAATACATACATGAATCATAAGGGTATTGTTATTTATATCAGAGTTATTGACCTTGAAAACTGCACCTTACAATGATCATGTACATTAAATATATATTTGTATGTCCAGTGATTATGTACATCAGTCTGTTTTAAACTATAAATTATAATAAATCACATGTTCATGTTACTGTTTCTAACTATCAAAAGAATATATTTAATGTAATAAAGAACAAATAAAAATTACCAGATCCTTCTGAGCAGACTCCAAACACATTACATTTTCTTGGTGTTTTGAAATAAATGGGTCCCACTTGCTGAGCATGGTGAGGAAAGTGAACTTGTTGGGCATAATCCCAGGAATAGTGTAGAGTGGTCTGTACTGACTGTGGAGAATTTCCTGTAAAACACATGTAAGAGTTAACAATTAAATACATAAGATTGAGGATAGCCTGTTCAATAAAAGCTTTTGCCATTCAGTGGCGGATGAGGGGTTTGGGGGTTGTTCCAGGGTTGGAACCCCTTTTTTGGACGATCAATGCATTTGAATGGGAGCATATAGTTGGAATCCCCTTTACTCTGGGTTGGGAACCCCCTTTTAAAATGGATGAATCCGCCTTGCCATTTATTAAAAAATATTCCTGCAATCATGGTAGTACAATTGAATCTAATTTACCTAATCCAAGTCATATTGAGTCCAAAAAGGATACATGAACATTGTAAATTGAGACATGTACATATGTACATGTATGTTTAGAAGTAGAAGTGTCAAGATTGTGTATGTTATTAACATGATTAATATGATTAATGGTTGTCTGGAATAAAGTTGACCAATTATATACAACTGAATGTACTGTACATGTGAACAAAAGTCTGGAATAAAGTTCACCACTTACATGCATATATACTACTGTTCTTAGTACATATGAACAAAATGCATGCACTGACTAATTGGTAAGGACTTTAATCATGTGTTATACAAATAAGCATAAAAATATTCAAAAGTGTGTTTTATGAATATGAACAGATATTGGGAAGAGACATAAAGAGACATAAGGAGATATATGTTATATACAGAAGTCATACTTTGGTGGAATAAATTATTTAACCTTTATAAATATATATATTACCTGATTGTTTCAGTGCATCTGGCAAGTCCATGTAGTTTTGTTTGCTAAGTTTAACCTGCTCACGGTAGTAGTCTCTTTGTTCTTTTGCGAGTTGTACGTGGATATTATATTGATTTAACAATAACTGTTTTTCCTCCTCAGACAGATTTCCACTATTAGATATTTTACCAGCATATTCCTGACATTTTTGGCATAAATCAGTACATGGCTTTGTAACTACAATATTAGGACATAAATCATGCCACTGTCTTTGAAATGTTCTTACACTCACACTTCTATACTTCATATCTATTGCAAGTTTTTCATATTCTGCATGAATGTCAACTGAATTTTTGTCAGATGGTAACAACAAAACTTGATGGTTCTTGTAATTAGGCAACCTGCCTGGCAGAGGCAAAGCATTATCAGTAGCATATTTGTTTTTATCCTTTCTGAATCATGAAATGTAAGGGCATGTTTTGGAAGTTTCCCTGTGCTAGCATGAGTTCTAGGAGATAGTCCATCTACATCGAGTGATTTTGCAATAGAAAGTAATTTCTTCTTTTCAACCCCATGGATAAAACAAAATGTCTGTCTACATACCCGCTTTCCTTTGAAATAAAACTCCTGGTATGGGCGTTCCCTTTCTTTAATTTTGTGTTTCTTGGCCTCAGTGACACTACCAGAACGCCTGTGTGCAAACAATTCGGCCTTGATTATCATATCAAGTTCATCTTTAGAAAGTTCCTTGCAGTGCTCTCGGAATTCAATAACGGCGTCCATTTCAATGATTTGGCTACAAGGTTCACCATAAAATTCTTTGCACCCGCAAGTGTCATTTCTAAAACGGGCCTGTGCAATATATTCTCTCGTATCGTCATCTGATGGTTCGACTAAATGATCGACATTGTCGTCGTCATTGTCAGATTCAAAGTTTTCAACATCAGAATTAATCTCGGACTCGGGGCATTCGTAATCGTAAAAATATAATTCGTCGACCCTATTCAACTCATTTATGAAATCATCATCTTGGTTTTGTAAAATCTCAGGCGGTACGCTACTCTGACTTGCCGAAAATCGACTTTCCTGGCTCATTTTATCTGTTTTATACTAAGACCGCCATTTGTACTTTGTCTTTTGTATCCAATGTAAATACAAAGGGGGACAATTAAAAGTTTTGTGACTGGTTTACGCTCCATGTTATGCATTTCAAGGTTAACAAAATAACTATTTTTTTAATAATTGATGAAGAAATATTAAACAATTTTATAAGTAACAAACGTTCAGTCTATTTTCAACCCTACCGCAAACCTAATTACAAATCGGTAATTACGAAATACAGGTGCTCGTTTAGATTTGACAACGTCAACTTTACGACGTCATAATACGAAATCGTAAATGCCGCATCTGGGCCCTTTTTGTCAGTCGCAGTCACATATTTACATTGAACTAAAAACCATTTTGAACGAATTTGACAGATTTAGTTTTTTTAGCCACGATAGATCACATGTCAATATTTGTGGACATTAACAATACGTTTAGTCATTGGGACCGAGTAAGCATTGGATCCTGGTTCAATTTCTGTATCACGTCGACCAGAATCCCCAACGAATGGACAGGTACAACATATATTGATCTGATATGTACTCTCAACGGCATTTTTAAACCTTATGTAAAGGTCTTTTATAAGATACTATACGTTATGATAGAATTATTATTATTGAAGGCTGAATGGTGACCTGTATTTATTCACATCTAATGAACAGTTGTCTATAGTATTGGCGATCATACCACATATCAGGCTGGGTTACAGTCAAAGTTTCGGATAACTAACCAATTAATGGCAGGTTGTCTCTTTGACACATTCCCCGTTTCAGTTCTCAATTTTAAATTTTGTCTATTTACTTTCTCTCAAACCTCCCAAATGATCTCCATTAAAGCATCATAAAATTAAGTCCTGGTATGAATGTTCTTTTATTTGTCTCTTCAGAACATACAACGCAAAAAATAAATAAACTATAATTACTTTTATATGTTTTGGGGGGCGAAAAAGGTTTTTCCTAAAGTGCAATTCTGAATTACCCATAACAATTTACCTTCTAAGAAATTCATTATATCGGTAACTGTGTATGTGCCTGTCCTATGTCAGGAGCCTGTAAATAAGTGGCTGTTGTTGGTTCGTGTCTCAT